>OX637394.1:23457500-23752500 GCA_951799425.1 Ilex aquifolium | reverse complement strand
CTGGAATCTGAATAGTCAAATAGAAGTATTAAAAGTCATGGCTTCCCATGTGCACACAGATTCGATAAATAAATCCCAACAAAAAGCTCCAAGAAAACAAAAACGATGTACTTTTGATTGTGAAGAAAAGACCCTAAATAGATATCTGTCGCCAACTTATTTGATTTCTGTTCACACAATGAAATCAACTCATCTCTGAATATAACAACCAGATACTTTTGAACACAGATAACACTTGGCTGAAGATTAGACCATCCCAACTCATAGCCAATAGTAAAGAATCACACTAAATAAAGGATGTGTTTAGCGCCACTTCTACCGACTGCTTGAACAGAGACGAAAGTCGGCCAGAGTGATCCGGGAGTCCTGTGTATGGCGTAGCTAGGACCCTTCAAATCATGTTTGAGCCTATGTTCAAACCAAACCCACCCTAACCCAAAAATTAATGTCCTTTGCTAGGCATTGAATTAACAATTCACATGGTACAACAGATGCCCAAGAAAGATATGGACTTAAGGGAGTCCAATACACGCTGCTATGAAAAATTCTATGTTGCTGAAACAAGAAAATTCGATCTACATCATGATTTTTTTTTTTTAAAAAAACAATGTCACAAGACATGAAAGATAACCTTACCACTATCAATCCTGTGAGCCCCGTACCCACCAACTAACTCGTTTGTAAGAATGGTTGCACAGTCCACGTTGGATCAGCAAGAATATAGATGAGCAGAAAAACTATAAATCTAAACTGCAGCGGCAACCAAGGATTCTGCATTCTAGAAAATCTCAAATCATAATAATGTAGTGCTGCATCATAGTCCTTCCATGGTTGTATCATATTAACACTGAAATAGAGATCAACACGTAGTTATTATAATATATATAGTTAAGAATCAAAAGAGATTAAAAGGGTCATCCAACAATCATAAAAATCATAAGGAATTTGCATATGAAAGGAACCCAACAAGTGTCCAAATGCAAAGATCATGGATCCACTCTACAATCTGAATAGTCAATAGAGTAATTAAAAGTCATGGCTTCCCATGTGCACACATATTCCTTCAATAAAGATGTACTTTTGATTATGAACAAAAGCAACTAAATACATGGCTGTTACCAACTTATGTAACCCCTGCTCATACGTGAGTCAATCAATCTATAGCTGGACTTCAGCATGGTTTAGGAAGACAACATAAAGCATAAACCTCAAGACTCTAGAAACTCAAACCAATACTAGTTGGAAGAATTGAATACTTCACATGATTAATTATACTAGCATAACATGGTCGTTTCCTTCAGCCTTAATACCAGTGCAAAACTTGAATTGAAAGTTTTTTACCAGCAAATTATTATTTTTTCATATTTGAGTATGCGATTCAAATATCTGTAGCTTTCTCAATTTAAGTGCTCTAATTGACAAAACTTTTTAGACAGAGAAAATACTCTTTATATGCACGCAGTCAATTGGATTTTCTTATTAAAAATGCACAGAATAATCTGACAGAAATTTGTGCTGAAATTTCTGGAAAATCAGCATGGATTAATGATGAGTTATAAAAATCTAATGCGAAATAGAACCTTAGTATTTGTTGTTTCTTCAAATTCTCATGCTGAAAAGAAAAATAAATAAATTCAACTGAGCAAAACTGGAGAATCTTGAGACAAGCTTCAATTAAATGAACCAGCACATGGGAAGCAATCCAGAGATCAATCAGCCAGTGAATGAGGGTTGCCTTCAAAGACTTAAGATCTGAGAATAATATCTCCACTCATACACACATATTATAAAGGTAATTTCATTCTTATAGATTACGTTCTTACAGATACCTTGTTTTCTCCAAAAGAAAACCAAATATTAAGGGTGGGAAGGTAGACAGCAAATGAGTAAGATAACATGTATGAGCTGAGATATTATTCTCAGATCTTAAGTCTCCGAAACCGACATTTACGATCTGATAAACTTACTTTTACAATCTGAATATATGAACTGAACCTTTGAAAAAAAAGCAAGCATTACTTTGTTTGAAGCAGGAAAACCAAAAACAAGAAAAAAGGATGGAAAAGCAATATCTCTGATTATATCCTAGCCACTCCAACCCAGACAGATGAAGAACATGAATATGGTTCAAAATGTAAGAAACGATCCAGACAGCTACAGCTCACAATCATCAGAGCTGTTTACTTGCAAAAAAAAAAAAGCCATGCTAACTTACAGGATAAAAAAATATGGCCCTATCAAATAAAACCTCAATTTTTGAGCTAGACGACTTCTAAGAAAATGGTAAAAAAATTAACCGCGCATTCTAGGACACATTTCAGGAAAGTTGATATAAGTTACTAAGATAAGACAGAAAACATTACACAAAAAATTAAATAAAAACAAAAAAGACAAGGCAAATAATGTATATTCTGCCAGCATGGAGCATTATGAAATTATACCGATCCATGCATGAAAGAAGTTCACTCGCACATGATTTAGCTTGAAGAATTTAACCAGAAGGTGCAAACAAAGCTAGAGATCAGCTGACTAATGAGTTATGACTGGAAATAGAATTAAGAGGCTAACAATAAAGGAAAAAATAAAGAGCAAAGAGATAAATTTTTAGCTCATATTTTCCTATTATAAGATATAGAAATCAACTTTGATGCTCCAATCTCGTAAACAGAGATATAAAGTTTCAACCCATACTCTTATATCATAAAATTGATGTTGTAAGTAATATTATTACATAAGAAACTTACAATCCTTAAGGCAAAAGACTTGTATAAATATGGCAGGTCAATACCAAGGGTAAATTCATTGATGGCAGAAATCCAGAATGCCCATCACTATACCCTCTCGCATAACCATATGCAATTATGTTTTTTCTTCATAATTTTATATTTGCACATAGGAATTCACGTATATTCTACTGGGAACCTCTTTTCTGTGATGTATCAAGAGCCAAGCATAAAGGACTTCATCCACGCATCAGGGAAGCCATGGAGCGACCAATGTCTGCAATCCTGTAGACTGTACTGTAGAGATTCACAATCTTCAAGCAAATATGCCCTAAACGATATTACAGCTATTGGAGAGGAAGAAAGATTCCCATCTATAATCTACACATTGAACCAAAGTGCCATATCATACCCTCCCATCGAAGAAAACTGGGTGATAGGAAAAAGGCTTTTTTCTGTTTCTTCTGGACCATATCCAATTCTTTACAACCTAAACCTCTCGGCCAATTTGTATGATCTTTTTCAAATTTTGGGAAAACAATGCAGAAAGTAATAACCAAAAAATGCCAGATTCCTCCATTGTTCTACAAGGATCATTTTAACCTTTGATTTTCAGCAAAAACGAACATATCATCTTGCTAGATCTTCGTACTGTTCAGGCAACATGTTTGTATCATTGACAAATATTAGAAAATGGTAGCTGGAAATTAAAAATTGACATTATATTCATGAAGAAATATGTTTTTCCAGAATTCAGCAATAAGCGATGCACGTCAGCAGCAAATTTCAAATGTGATTGGTCGAGGTATACAATTGCCAAAATTCAATTAAATTTACAAACACGTGAAGAAAAAAAAATAGAGATGATTCTGCTGACAAATGCAATCATGTTTTTTTTTTGCCAGCAAGAAAAAAAATCCCTTTAGTGGGAGCTAAGAGGTAAGAGTATAAAAAAGAAACATTGACAATGTTTTATTGTGTTCTAAAGGCGAAGAATAGTCACCATATGATTATTACGATTTGGAAGCATAATCATTACTGAAGAGCGTGTCTCCCAATGTGACACGTGTACTTGCATTTAATGAATCCACGTGAGCAAAATAAGACCAGTCACATGACTGAGACATAATTATATATTAAGTCGACAGTCTGAGACCGAATAGATCAAAGAGCTCGGTAATAAACAGAAGAGCTCGGTCCACATCATGACCGAACTGTTTGAAACGATAAATGAAGAGCTAAGGAGACGCCTATAACTCAGGCATTCTGGCTAAACAAATGGACAAAATTATAGGAACGACAGGAGGAATTGCTGGAGAAATATTAGCAACTTCCCAATTAGAGCCGCCTGATTGGAGGAAGGTGTACCACCTTGAATCGAAAATCATGGAAAGCCTAACTGAACAGTGATCTATAAAAGGTACAAGGAGTCAGGGTGAAAGGTAGGCTGAACTCTCCACGTCTTCTTGCAATTGCTTTAGCTCCATTACTGACTTAAGTATCGGAGTGTCTTCGATCGAAGCACTTCGATCTTGGGCAGTTTGTTCGTTTTGCAGGAAGGGAAGACAGGGAGATCAAGTTCAGAGCCCACTCTTTATCAGAAATATCCATTCATCATTCCCGTAGGGGGTATCTTCAATTTTTGCCTCTTAAAATTACATTGTTATTAAATAAGCAATATCATAAGAAATGGGGCAAACATTCCATCAATGAAATGAAACCAAGTTCCCCACCTATATGCCTTCCCCTTTGTTACCTCTCTTACCCACTCAACACAACCCCCTTCATTCTAAAACAACACCATTCCTTAGATCTTCTCCAGTTCTTTTCTTGTTTTTCATCAAGAAAAACTAGTATTACAGAGACACTAATTGATCTGCAGTGGTGTTATCCATGTGTTTTACAAAGCTGTATTTTCTAGTTTACCTTTGCTTTTTTCTGCTGCTTGCTGTTGTTGTTGTTGATGTTGTTGTTGCTTGTGATCATGTTTCAAGATTTGAGAATATACCAGTTCATTCCACGTATCAGGGACACCTGGAAGGCACCAGTGGCTGCAATCCTGGTACCTCAATAGTGATTGTCTCTCCTCCTCTGTTAAATTTGGCCTCCTGTAAACTGATGGGTGTGCATCCTTGCGATAATCTGTCATCGTTGTAATGTTTAAATAGAAGACTGGTGTCTTCATCCCCTGTAGCACCCTTTCCAACATTCCCATTATTGGAGGATAGAGTGATGGTGATAGATCTCTCTCATTGTCGATTGGTTCAGTCTCGTTATCACATTTCCCACCAGAATACCACTCTCCACCACTGTAAATAGAACAAGAATCACAAAAAATAAAAAATAAAAAAATCCATGAGCTTCTAAGTTTTGCACAATCTATTTCTAAATTCAAAAGGACCAAACGTGTTTCATTTACCTAAAATGGGAGACTGAATATCCTCTAAAGATAACGAGGGTCTTCATGGGATCTACGTTGGCTTCAATCCATCTTGCCCATGTTGTCATAGCTTTCCGGAATGCCTCAACAACATTCAATTCACCATAAATATGGCTACCTTCTTGGTAGTAACCCTTCCTACAAATTTCCATTAAGTTTCACGATCATATTTTAGTAACTAGAAGAATGAAATCCAAAATGAGAAGTCCTTCATATTCATTCATCAAGATAGATGGGTAGATAGGTAGATATAGACAGGAATACCCGGCAGATGTTTTCTCATGAGTCCACCAGTGGCCTGTGTTAAAGACAAGGACATCTGCGGTTTTGTATTTATCAGATGATCTCTCAACCAGATCAAGCCGAAGTGTTTCCTTCGTTGATCCATTCGTTTCCGGCATCTCCCATTCTTGAACCAAAAATGGAGATCGAAAGAACTCCACTGAACAATTATAATCCTAATCAACCCAAAATCAGCAAAGTTAGCATAACAAAAGAAAATCAAAGTGAATTTGATCAATATTCCGCTAGCATCTTGTAATTGCTTCTTGCACTGATGAATCCTAATATAATTTGAAATTCACTTTCAAAGCATAATGAATAACTACTAAAGCAATATTGATCAAATCATGGAAAAATCTATACAAAATGGAAATCAACTGCAATAACATACCGTGAATACAAAAGAGTACGAACCCTCTGTCCGAAATTCCTGTCTGCCAGAAGCTTCATAGACTCTGCTCTTATCTTGCACTGAATTTCTAAGCAGGCAAACCATTGATTCCCACATATTCCTATTCAAAGAATCACCCACATACACTAACCTCTTCCCTCTCAATAATTCCAACAAAGTCCCACCACTCAACCTGCAAAACAAGTTCAATTAATCCAATCTCACTACACAAAACACCCAGAAACGCATATTCACAAAATGTACCTACAACAGAATGAACATAAAACTCTACTATTTTCACTACCTTGGTAAGTTGCAATGTTTAGGCTGCCATCTGAACTTCTCGTAAGCATTATCGCGCCTTCCATTAAGAAAACAATTGAAGGGCTCGTCTATGTGAGGACATGAACCAGCTTCATATAAGGGGTTCACATCATCCCTCACCCATCTCCCATAAAAAATGTCACAACGATCCAGTATTTTCAACCAATTATCTTTTCTCTTCTTCTCAATTGATGAACCATCAGCTCCATCACTCTCTCTCTTCAATAAACCTGTATGGTTCGACATTGCATTTGGTCTAACCCCTTCTATATTATCACCATTTTCACCGTAAGAAACTGCAGACCCATTTGGAGAAATATAGGAACTATTAATTTTCCCCGAAAACCCATTATTTTTCCGGGAAAATTGGTTTGGAATAAATGGGTTTTGGGAGGTATTATTGGGGAAAAAGTAGTGAGAGAAAAAGGAAGAAAACTGGGACCTGTTTTTAAGGATATTTGTGAACCAAATGGAGGAATGGTTCGTAGAAGGGTTGTTGAAGACAAAGAAGACGGAGCATGCCACGCAGATGAAGGTGAAAACATAAGCCAATGCCATTGATCTCCGAGTCTTGCATGTTAATGCCCTGAATGAAGGAGAGAATAAGCTTTTCTTCAACTCTGGCATTAGGCTTTTGTTATTGATGCTGTTGTTGGGTTTTAATGATAAGTATGGTTTTGTTATGGGTAATGATGTTGGTGAATCGTCCATGGTGGTGTTATAGAGCGAGAGATGGTGGGGGAACCAGAGAGAGAGAGAGAGGGGAGAAAGGGCAAGAGAGATGGAAGGAATGTATATATATATATATATATATATATATATATATGCTGTTTCAGAGTCACGGGGAGAGGAATAAAAGAAAAGAAAAGAGAGCAGATACATGAATCGTGTTGCTGTGAAAAGAGGGCAGATACATGAATCGTGTTGCTATGATAATATCGTATTTTCTTAAAAATATCTATAATACAGTTTAAATTTTAAAAGGTAAAAAATAATTTTTATTTTTTTTCGGTTGAGATCTCTTTAAATTTTATTTTAAAATTAATCTGACGATTAATATTAACATCTAAAATTTAATAGGAAAAAAATAGACCCGAATAGTGTGTTTGATGTGACTTTTTAAGAATGCTTATAAAACTTATAATTCTTCATAAGGATTTTAAGAAAAAAATAGTATTTGTAATTGTCCGACAACCACAACCGCCGCCGTTGTCGCCACCAGCACCACTATCCCCACCACTACTGCCATCATCACCCACCACCGATTGTTACAATCGTTGTCCACCGTCACCACCCACTACCATCGTCATCTCGTTCTTATATTTATTATCACTACCACAATAATCCCACTACCATCATTGTCCACTACTATCACCATTCACCACCGGCCATCAGACTATCGCCCAAAAGCACTCGCATCGACCACCACCAACGTCACCGCCCACCACCATAACATACCACCGCTACCACCATTGTCGTCGTCTCACCGCCACCACTACTAACCACCATCACCGTCGCCCACCACCACCCATATCCATTGTCATCACCTATGGCTACCACTACCACCGTCGTCACACAAAACCCATCACAACCATCATCGTTGTCACTCATGACTATTACCATCACCACGGTCGTTGTCACTCACCACAATCATCACCGTTTTCCACCACCATCACTACCACTGCTCACCCCACTATAACCGCTGCTTAAATTCCTTTCTCTTTTCCTCTATATTTGTTATTTGATTTTGGGTGTGAATTTATTACTTCATGCATTCAAACACGGGCAATTACTAGTGTATATAATAATGTACAATACAATTCTAATCTCAAAAGATAAACAAAATAACTTTTATTTTTCGCAGTTGAGATCTCTTTAAATTTTTATTTTAAATTTAATCCGACGGCTAATATTACTCTAATTTAATAGGGAAAATAGGGCCCTAAAAGTGTGCTTGATGTGATTTTTTAAAAGTACTTTTAGAATTTATAACTTCTCATAAATATTTTTTTTTTTTTTTAAATAATGTTTGGAACTGCCCCACCACCACCACTACCACCACCACAATCACCGCCATCCCACCATCACCACTACCACCACCACCATCGCCACCGCCACCACCACCTTTGCCATATCAACCCCACGACCACCTCAACACCACCCCCATTGTCACCACTCCACCACCACCGCCACCGTCCCACCATCGCCACCATCACCACCATCACCCCCATCACCATTGCCATTTCCACCCCGCCACCACCACCACTGTCACCCCACAACCACCAACACTGTCACCACTGCCATCATAACCACCACCACTACTGTTGTTACCCTACCACGACCGCCACTGTCACCACCACCACCCCTGACATTTCCACCCAACAACCACTATCGTCGCCAACCCCACCACCACCCCTACCACCGCAGCCACACCCCCACCACCGCCGCCACCCCCACCATCATCTGTGTCATAACCACCATTACCACCACTGATAGCTACTACCATCGTCCACCGCCACCACCCACCACTGTTGTTATCTCATTCTTATATTTATTATCACTAACATCATTATCCCACTACTACCATTGCTCATCGTCAGCACCCACAACCACCATCGTTGCCCAGAACCACCCTTCATTGCCTACCATTACCGCCAACCACTGTCACCCACCTCCACAACACCTACCGCCACCAACCACCACTATCCGTCATCGCCCACAATCGCCGCCATCCACTGTCACCCACCCCATCACACCTACTACAACCACCACCACCGTCATTTGCCACCACCCATCACATTGTCACATATAAGCACCTGTCGTTGCCCACCACCACAACTCATAATCGCCACCGCAACCATTTTCGCCCCACCATCGTCGTTGTTACCCATGGCTGTCACTACCACTATCGTCACCCAAAATCTACCACCACCATCATCATTGCCACCCACAGTCGTCGCCACCCACCACAACCATCACCGTTTCCCACCGCCACCACTACCACCGTTCAGCCCCACTACAACTGATGTTTAAATTCATTTCTCTCTTCTCTATGATTTTTGATTTGATTTTTTTTGTGTGAATATTGTTGACCATTTTTTTATTATTCTGTGTCTTCAGGTACGGGGCAATAACTAGTCTATATAATAAAGTATAATACAATTTAAATCTCAAAAGATAACCAAAATGACTTTTATTTTTCGCGGTTGAGATCTCTTTAAATTTTATTTTAAAGTTAATCCGACAGCTAATGTTAGCACCCTAAATTTAATAAGAAAAATAAGCCCGAGTTACTTTTTAAAAGTGTTTTTAGTGAGCTTAAAACACTAAAAACAACAACCACCACCACCCTCCTACGACCACCACCACCGTCACCATTACCCCATCAGCACCACCACTACCACCCCCAGGACCCCCTTTGCCACAAACAACCACCACCATTGCCACCCCACCACCACCACCACCAACCCCATGACTACCCCCACTACCACCATCACTGTTGCCACCCCCCATCACCACCGCCATCCCCCACCACTCCTGCCACAAACATAGATACTAGCATAAAACCTTACCACTCATCAACATACATCATATATCATAAGCTAAGCATTTGCAACAATTATTTTCCATTATGGCCTTACACCCGCCACAAAGGCACAATCATGCCACCATCGACTACTTATTGTCACTATCGGTTACTTATTCGCCATTTTAAGGTCATATTCCCGCCACAAAGGCGTATTCATGCCACTGTTGACTACTTACACTTGCCTTTAATGCCATATTATTATAAACATCTATCTAATAAATCAACTAGCAAGTTGAATCTTTATCTCCTATACATTTTTCCTCTAAAAAATATCACATCATCCAATTCCATCACATGTTCAATCATTTAAAATTTAGTTAATTTGTAATTTAACATAACTTTTATTTTGTACATTATTCATATATGATAGTGTACGTATGTTGAGAAAATGTTGTAGAATTATGCATTTTAAAAGAAATTTCTCGATATTTAAAAAAAAATAATGGATAAACATAGATTTTAAATGATGTAATCAAAAAAATGAAGAAAAGAAAAATTATTATTTGATATAATGGGATAAATTTTTTTGAGCGTTCAAATTTTATGTTTCATCATGACTTAATGCACGGATTATGACTAGTTCAATTATATCACATAAATATACCTTGGTCATTATCAACCACAAGGAAAAAACCCACGCATCTCAAGTCCTGAAATATCACAATTTAATTCATAGTGAGAGCTTTTGACGTAGACGTTGATGTCTCAGTCCCTATCACATACCATAGTATTCACAAATAAGTGCCTAACACTTTCATTTAATTCTATCGTGCATGTATGTATATTTACCCACACACATGTTAACACATTTTCTCATCTTCCCCAATGGTGTACTTACAAACCATGAACCTATAAAGAACCAATTTAAGGTACATTGAATGCCTTAACAAGGTCTTAGATAAGTTATATGGAAGCCTAGAATGCCCCAATAAATTTATCAAAGTTGATCATAACCAACTAGTTTATCAGGGTCAACACCAAAGTACTGGGAGCTAGTCAATCGGTTTATCACCAAATTTTCAACCGGTTCAGTGTTCAACTTGTTCAACCATATTCTTCAACCGGTTGAACAGTACCAAAATTCTAGAATTCAGTCTAAACTTCATCCTCTTCCACGCAACTCCAATTCTAACACCACACAACGTCTATCCAAGCCTCAATGACATATTTAGAAGTAGAAAAATATAGAAATTCATGAGAATCTCTTATCTCCGTTGCAAACCGGTTCCTTTGGTTTTCCTCCAGATTCCACCCAAGAGCTTTGAATTCACTTTAATTCTTCAACACAACCTCACACCACTCTTTTACTCACACAAGGAGCATACAACTCTCAAAGATGAAGGTTTCTCTTACTCAAGAACACATGCAAGAGCAACTCTGGCGAATCTCACTCTCCGAACCTTAAGTTTTTCTCCTTTTTCCTTTCTTTTGTTTTTCTTCTCTTTTTCTCTTTACTTCTATTCACCACGTGAGACCATTTTCCCCCTTTTATATTTTTCTCAAAGCACATGGTTGGAGAAGCAAGACACAATTGTGTGTCCTTTCATGCAAAAATTAGCATAATTACACTAAAACCCTCTTATGTTTTGCTTATTCCTTCATTTAATCATCTAAGATTCCCTGATACTTTTAAAATTCCACTTTACTCCCCACTACCTTGTAACTCTACAATTACATTCCTTGATTTAAACCTGCTCCACTTCCCAGAGTTTAATTATCATAATTTAAACTCCATACAAATATTCATCTATAAGATAAAATATTATGCATGCTCAGATTTCACATTTACCACTTAAGGGACTTCAGGATCCATTTCAGTGGTAAACTTCAAGATCCATTTCAATGGTAAACTTCAAGATCCATTTCAGTGGTAAACTTCATATTTTATCTATTAGTGGTAAACTTCAAGATCCATTTCAGATTCCGTTAATAACTGATGCACATGCCACCCAAAGATATGAATGGTGAGTTTATATTTTTGTCCAAGAACAACACACGTAGGTGGCCATCGCATTAATTTTTAACAGAATCTGAAACGGATATTAGTCTAAGGGCCACATTGGAATCAATTTATGACATTTAGTGTGCAATATGAAAAAATAATCTTCGACGTATAAAGTGAGAATCGAGACATCTTTTGGGGTGCAAAGTGCAAAAAGACCTAACTTTAATTCAAGGAGGTTATTCAACAGTCATTGTTAATGATAAATTTTTATTTATAAAAAACCTATTAAATTTAATTTTTATGCAATGCCATCGAAAAATTTAATTTTGAGCACAAAACTCAAAAATTGGATTATGTCATCATAAAAATTCATTTGTGACAATATTATCATTCTCTTTTTTTCTTGTTTATAGTCTAACTTATATCTATAAATAAATTATTGTTGGAAAAAATCACTTATTTTTTCTTTACGGTCATCAAAATAATCCAACATATGTTTTCATCAATACAAGCGACACTCATCCATGTGATTACATCCTACATGATTACTAAATATTAAGACATTGATCTTTTTGAATATACTAAGTGAGATACTTAAACATTGAATGTTTTGAAAAGCTAAATGTTAGTAATAATTTTTTTTTTTTGAAAATATAGGAGGCACAATGGAAATTTTTAAAATTTGAGGGGGCCAGACCTACACACGGTTTTGTCCCTAGAAAGAATGCGTGAAGAAGCCAAGTTTGCAGAAAAAAAAAGTGTCATCGTTTTTCCTTACAACAAGACCTTTTGTAGAGAAGAAGGAATGCGCGATGAAGCCAAGTTCGCTGAAGCCACAGGGTCAAGATCAAGAGCCTGAGGCTAAACAGAAATGGAAGGAGAAGTCCCAACCGAGCCAGCCATCGGAGATGATTGACTGCGCAAGGGAAAGTCTACATGACGAAGGATAAAAGTCGTGTTGTCTTTAAACTGTCGAGAAACATAGCGCTTTCACCAAAATTTGAAAATCTTCAGGACGTCAAACATCTCAGTGAAGAAATTCACGTGGAATGAATGGTGAGCAAGAGAGTTGTGGCAAGTGATT
Source organism: Ilex aquifolium (assembly GCA_951799425.1). Lineage (NCBI taxonomy): Eukaryota > Viridiplantae > Streptophyta > Magnoliopsida > Aquifoliales > Aquifoliaceae > Ilex > Ilex aquifolium. Next base: position 23,739,722 of record OX637394.1, on the reverse strand, counting down.
TCCCGAACATTAATATCGGTCAAATTAGGCCGATTAGTAAGTTCAGTGTTGAGAGTGTTAGCAAAAAGGTAAGGAATTTGCTATCAACGCCTCAACGACTATTGGCACCCTGAGTCAACCCCAAACCATAATGCAAGACTCAGGGATAGAGATAAGAGAAATAAGTGTCTATATGAGTAAAGTTGCGTCAAGTGGAGCCTTCCCAGGTTGATAAAGGAACCATTTTGGTCCCCGGTTTCAAGCAAGCGACATCTAATTAGGCCATGGACCATCCAAGTTGCACAAAAAATAGAAACAATCTACAAATGATTGTTCCTTGGAAGGGGCCGTGGCAAATAAATGGTCGTAAGAAAAAGAGTCATTGTCAACATGCGGGATGGAGAGCTCTGGAAAATAGGCATGAAGAACGAACCGTTGCAATGAGGAAAGGATATGAACGGATCACGTGCCAATCGTTTCTTGTAGATTTGAAAAAATGAATAGAAGACCGAAAGTCTACATGTGGAGGCTTGGCCGCATATTCTGAGCTTCATGACCAATAGTGGGGTGATAGCTAAGCATGGTGAGTATAGTGGCAAATGTTTAAATTCAAAGAATCAAAACAATGCTACGAATATGAAGTATTCAATCACATCATTTTTTTCCAGGGGGGCAATGTTTACACCAAAAAATAGTAATATCTAAGGATAACACGTGGACATAATTCGAGAGTCATGAAAGAGTCTGTAAGGGTTTACACTTAACAAGGTAGTTAAGGAAGTGAGACTATAACAATTCCAAGAAACACGAAAACATGATATCATAAGCCGTCAGCTGGAGAAGGGTCAGTACACATCTTAAGGGAAGATGTCATGATTACAATCATGATAAAAAAAAGATGGTTTTGACGGTTGAAGCTCATCTCCTATAAATAACGAACGCAATGCTATAGAGAATAGATCCTCAATCAAACACAACCCCATATACAAAGTCAGTCTCTCTCCTACTTATTTTACTTCCAGCAAGTTTACTTTAATCTTTAATCCATCACTTTGGTGATCTTTATCGTTTTTATTTAATGTGAAGTACAATAGTCTTTTCATCTTCCAAGTTTAATTTATCTGTTATTTTACATTTCATTTGTTTTTCTATATTCCTGTTCATTACGTTATAAGTTGGAACCCTAAGTCAGCCCCAAACCATAATGTAAGTCTCGGGGATGGAGATAAAAGAACCAAGCATTTGTATGAGTAAAGCTGCGTTAGGCGGAGCCTTCCCAGGTTGATAGAGGAACCATTCTGGTCCCAGGATCCAAGCAAATGACATCTAATTGGGCCGTGGACAATCCAAGTTGTACAAAAAGAGAAACAATCTACAAAGGATTATTCCTTGGAAGGGGCCATGACAAATAAACGGCCGTAGGAAAAAGAGCCATTGTCAACAGGTGGGATGGAGAGCTTTGGAAAATAGGCACGAAGAACGGACCGTTGCAATGAGGAAAGGATATGGACGGATCGCGTGCCAATTGTTTCTTGCAAATTTGAAAAGATGAACAGAAGACCGAAAATCTACACATTGAGGCTTGGCTGCCTACTCTGAGCTTCATGCCCAATAGTGGGGTGATAGCTAAGCAGAGTGAGAATAGCGGCAAAAGTTTAAATTCAAAGAATCAAAACGACACTCTGAATATGAATTGTTCAATCGCATCGTTTTTTTTTTTGGAAGGGGGTAATGTTTTCACCAAAAAATAGTAAAGTCTAAGGATGACACGTGGATGCAATCCGACAGTAATGAAAGAGTCTATAAGAGTCCACACTTGATAGAGTGGTTAAAGAAGTGAGATTCTAAGAATTTCGAGAAATAACACTGGTGATCTTTATCGTTTTTATTTAATGAGAAGTACAATAATCTTTTCATCTTCCAAAGTTTAGTTTATCTGTTATTTTACATTTCAATTGTCTTTCTATATTTCAGTTCGTTACGTTATAAGGTAGAAAATTATTTAAGTCTTTGATCCCTAAGGTATAAAAAAGAACTCAAAAGTAATCTTACACCTTGTTATAATCTCTTAAACAATCACGATTTTAGAATTTCATATCAATTTGAATAAGTAAAGTCGAACATGTTTGAATCTTAAGTTCATTCGAACTTTAGTACATTTGCAATCCGAAAATACGTCAAACAGTATCAAATCAAATTTTTTACTTAAATATTGATTCAATATAAATAAAAATTGAGTGAAAATTAAATAACAAGGGAATTATATGTTAACTAAATAAATTTTGATAAGAATTTAAAAGCCGAAAATGACTCGTTGATGGGCAGAAGTGTCAACGTCTTTCCTCACTCACAAGTGATCAAGTAATGGCAAAATTGAGTAGGGAGACGGGGTAGACGGTAAATATTCAATAGAATTGTGATATTGATAGCTAGTATAACTATTAATAATAAAATATTTTATAAAACTAATACATTTACTATTCTAATAAGTATTAATAATGAGGATCAGTGATTGGTCCAATGACAATTGCAGTTTGTCGCTGGCCGTTGGATTGCAGGTTCAAATTTCACCGTCCATTCCCTATAATAATGCAAAAATAACTAACAATTAAACATTCCAATAACTAATGTCGTAAGCCATTGAATAATGTGACATTTTTTTGCTCCATTAATTAATTTTTATTTAATTAATAATATCACGTATTAGTAATGACTACCAAATCTTCCCTACTTAGTCCGGTGGGGCCTTGTTTGGTACAAGGACTTAAACCTTAATATAGGACCTAGCCGCTTCTGCTCGGAGTCGCTGGTGGTGGTGATAGTCAAAATCATGACAGAGTCGTCCCCCATTGACTTCTACTCCGGTCCCAATCGTAGCTTCCGAACTATATTAAAAACCGCGTTGATATGTTTCTCATAAGCTGACATTCTACACTCCGACTTCTTCTTCCTACTCCTCTCTTTCTATCTTTTTTCCTTCCAGCAACCCTATATAATCATATGTGAGTTTGGCTTCATAGATTGTGACAATCTCAGCTCATCAGTCTCATCGTCCACCACACGCACGAACAAAAAAATCTCTTAGTGCACAAAATTTCTGTCAATTCGTGGTCTAAGATATTCCGACATCCACCGATTTAGCCTACTTTTAGTCTTTTCCACTTCTGAGATTCAATTATATTCCCAATGGGTTGCAAATTCAGCAAAAGACGTACTCACCCACCTCCCAAATTGAGCTCCGATTCACAAATGACACTTGGTCTTATCTCATACAAGGCCGCTTGTAGAGCCAATCCAGACCTTGAATCTCTAAACTCGAAGCTCCAGCAACGCACCACCCGAGTTATCAACACTATCGCCGGCGGTGCCCAGGTTCGATCTCTTTCCTTATACTCTCTCCGAGAAGTTCCTGGTTATCTCCTCGAAAATAACGAAGAAGTGGTGAACGCAGTTCTAGAGCACAAGAAAGAAATTTGGGAAAACCCAGAACTTGTTGATCTAGTCAAGGACTATTTCGAGACCAGTCGTAAGACTATAGATTTGTTTAAGTCCCTTGAAAAATGCCTCCAACGAGCCCTCGACAGGCAGGCCATTGTTCAAGCCGCGTTAAACCAATTTGATGAAGAGCAGACAGAAGGGTTTCCTGGCGAAAAGTCTTCGTATTCAAAGACTATACAAGACTTTAAGAATTTACAGGTGGCCGCTGACCCATTTGATGATGAGTTTTTCTCGTCGTTTCAATCAGTTTACCAACGACAATGGAAATTGCTACACAAATTGCAAGTTGAAAAAGATAAACTGGATAGAAAATTGAACTCAAAGATGGCATGGAGGAAGGCCTCAAATGTGCTATTTGGGGTCACTTTTGTTGCGGTGCTGATTTGCTCTGTGGTTGCTGCGGCCATGACGGCGCCACCAGTGGTAACGGCTTTGGCCGCCGCGGCATCTGCATCATTAGGTTCAACGGGTAAATGGCTGGATTCGACTTGGACAAATTGCGTGAAAGTAATTGAAGAACAAAGAGAGATAATCAGATTGATCCATGTTCACACTGAGTACTACGCGATTGAGGAGTTGAAAACCATTGGGGAGCTTGTGAATAAGTTGGAAGAGTTGAAGTCGTCGGGTGTGATTGATCATGGTTTGAAAAAGGAGGCGGCTGTGGTGATGGTGGTTAATGAGATAATGAAGAAGCAAGATGTGTTTATACGAACCGTGGGTGAGTTGACAAAGCGCACTGCGGAGTGTAGACAAGAAATTACAAGAGCTAGGAAGAGGATCTTTGATCAAATCAGCCAGAATCCCAAGAGTAGCAGCTGTTGTAGCACTTTAGTATGCTTTACTTAGTGGTCTTACTCTAGATCACATAGAAGAGCGGTTGCGGGGTCCAAGACCCAGAGCATAAAAGCCACAAAATTCAAAAAAAAAAAATTACAGCGAAAACGCTTTTAGAATAGAATATCATGTTATATGCATGTACAATTTTATTTATAAAAAATAAAAATTAGTCAAAACTCTAATTATTGAGAGGATTAAATATTAGATTGTACTATTTTTTATTTAATCAGGTATAATAGTTTGTTTGATAAATAAATTTGATACCGTATTAATTTCAAAAGCCTATATTAATCGTATACTTATCGTATATTTTTTATATGATAGACTTGTATTATGAAGGTATTTTAATACCACCAAGAGAGTTAGTATTATAATCCAGATTATTCTATGCATTTACTATTGATGATGCCTAGGGTGAATTATAAATAAGAGCTCGAGAAGTGAGGTCAGACAGGGAGGTCGGATCATTCCAGAGCTCAGCGAGCCAGATTTCGGGTCCCCCCTCAGATGAAGCAACAGGGAAAGTACGAAGGTGACAGCTGGATAATAGAAGATCCCCTCAAAGCAACAGAAGGCTATAACCAAGGCATAAAACTCTCAATCAATCGAGATCCTCTCCCAAAATTAAGGGAAGTCCAGTGTATGAAGGGCGAAGATCTCGCTGCAGATCCCTTCAAGTCAGGGGTTAGACTATTAATACTGTACAACGCCTCCATTTGTGGGGTGACCCTAGCGGTAACAAAAGCTCTCTGTAAACAATAATCTCCAAGAATATAGACTGCCGGAGCAAGAGACTCCATTCAGAAAGTGGACTAGCCGAGCTCCCGAGCTCGGTGAACCACTATACTTCTCTTGTGTCAGGCTCTGCCACGAAACTCTGAATGATCCCAACACTGTCACCCTGATTCCCTAAAACTACTCAGCCGCGTAATTTACACCATCAGTTTGGCGCCATATGTGGGAACGATTGTTCTTGTCACAAATACACTGATCTTTCAGTAATTGATGGTCTCGACACGGAACATGAGTAGAAATCAAACAAATCCCCCACGAATGCAGAACCAACAAGAGGCCACAAGTGGAAGACAACAGGAAAACCCTCATGATTTCGTGCCCACTACCGAGGATAATCCTCCTGTGGTGAACTCCCCAACGAACAACTAATTGGAAGCCCTCCGCCTAGTCAACTAGCGTCTTCTTCAGTAAAACGAAGAGCTCTTGAAACTCTTGCAAGGTCCTAGGCAGACACGACCGATCCGTGGAGGTCCCCCACAAAGGGAGCATCAGCGCCTCGACCCCTTAGGGAGGTAAACGATGAGGGTGAGAGTGGCCAAACCGTAGGACAGACTCATTTTCCACTGCCTAGGAATGGGGACAACGAAGAAATGTAGAGCCATAACGATGGATTCGAGAAAAACGATCACCTCCCTTTCCAACTGGAAAGGATGGAACAATATTGGGAGCAACGCTTCGGAGACATCTAGAAAGAACTCAGCCACATGAAGGAAGTCGTGAGGGGTAAAACTCCAGTCACAATAGATGCTCTGGTGCAGCAGACCGAGTCTTCATTCACCGCTGGGGTGCTACTTTTTCCCCTCCCCCCAAAGTTCAGGATGCCTCAAATAGAGGCTTTCAATGGGACCAAAGATCCCATGGATCACCTCAACACCTATAAGAACCAGATGGAGCTGCATGGATATTAAGACCCTGTGCGCTGCCGAGCTTTCGCCATCACGCTGAAGGGCTCGGTCTTGGCATGGTTTAACAGGTTAACCCCAGCGTCAATCTCTTCCTTCAAAGAGCTCTCCATATCATTTGTATCCCATTTCATAGGAGCACGGATTTATAGGAAGCCGAGCTATCACTTGTTGAATGTAAAACAGGGGCCCAATGAGAACTTACGGACTTACGTCCAAGGGTTTAATTCAAAATCTCTAAAGGTAGATGTTCCAGACGAAAAATTCGCTATCACTGCTTTCATCGCAGGGCTAGGAGTACAGTCAAAGGATTTGATGTTTTCCATATCGAAAAACCCGCAAGCAAGTATGGTAGAAGTACTAGCCAAAGCAGAGAAGTACATCAATGGCGAGGAAGCCCTCATCTCAAAGGTAGAAAGCTCATCCTCTTAGAAGGAAAAGAGGAAGGAAGAGAAGAAAAGGGATCGAAGTCCCAGGAAGGAGAGAGAACGAGATAGGTCTTCGAAAAGAGACAGAGATTGCTCCCCCAAAAGAAGGGGGAATGTCAGAGATCGCCTAGGACTAGGGGTGCAACTTGGGTTGGGCAACCCGATTTCAACCCGAGCCCAACCCGAAAAAATTAGGGCTTGGGCTAGAGTTTTTAATACTTGGGTTGGGCTTGGGTCAAAAAACCTCAACTCGAATTCAATTTGGGCCAGGCTCGGGTTGAGGTATCGGCAACCCGATTTCAACCCGAACCCGACAAATTAAAAAATAATTATATATATATATAAAGCATTAGCACTTTTTTTTCATTTTTACTCCATCATCCTCTGTTTCTTGTTGTTTGCTATTCTGTTATGCGTTATGCGTGATTAGTGGTGATAGTGTGATGTTTTAAGTTTAATGTTTTTATGGGTCTAATTTCTATGTTTTCTGAGATTGTGCTTTGAGATCACTAGTTTTTTGGTGTGAAAGTAGATGATCAATAATCGTGCACTATTATGAATGAAATATATGGATTGTTTTATAAATTTGTAATTATTCTCCCATCTCTCTGTCTCTCTTGCAGTGAACCCGAATTCAACCCGAGCCCGCCCGAATTAAACTCGGGCTGGGCTCGGGTTGAGTTCCTCAACCCGAGGTAGGGTTAGGGTTAGGGTTAGGGTTAGGGTTGAAGATTATATACCTAGGGTTGGGCTAGGGTTGACTGTCTAACCCGCCTAACCCGCCCGAGTTGCACCCCTACCTAGAACCCCCACAACCAGAGTTGCAACCAAGGTATGCACCTTGGCAATTCACACCGCTTACGGCTACAGTATCTCAGGTCCTGTATGAAGTCCAAAATGAGAAATTCCCTCAGGTGGCCACCTCGGATGAAGGCAGATCCAACAAAAAGGGATACAACTAAGTATTGTGAGTACTATAGGGACCACGGTCATCTCACAGATGATTGTATCTAGTTGAAAAAGGAGATTGAGTTCTTGATTCAACGAGGACAGTTGTGACGTTTTGTGGCCCATGAAAACCAGAACCGAGCCCCGCCACCTCCAGCACCTCAGCCGCAAGCGCCTGCATAACATGAACAGTCTCTAAGGGAGATCAGAGTGATATCAGGAGGATTCGTAGGGGGTGGGGAGTCCAGCTCGGCTAGAAAGGCTCATCTGCGCCGAATCAGAACTAATGAGGCGCTGGAAGTGCCTACTGTATCCAAGTTACAACGACTAAACACAGCAATCACTTTCTCTGATGCAGACTTGGAAGGGTGTCAGCATCCCCACGAAGACCCCTTGGTAGTAAGAGTCGTCGTTGCCAACAAAATAGTCCACAGAGTTCTGATTGACAACGGGAGCTCAGCAGATATCATTTTTGCGCCTGTATTCGACAAAAATGGAGATAGGCAGAGACAAACTCGAGCCAGTAAGCGGTCATTTATTGTGATTCTCGGGGGAGAGAGTGCTGCCCCTAGGATCGATTTAGCTCGTGCTCACCCTAAGGGATCCTCCTTGCCAAGCCACTACTACTGTGAGATTTCTAGTGGTGGATGCACCTTCTACTTACAACATCTTGCTCGGGAGACCTTCCCTTAATGCCATGAAAGCCATTCCTTCTGCCTACCACCTGGTTGTGAAATTTCCTACAGAAAACAGAGTCGGAGTGGTCTGTGGAGACCAGCGCGTAGCAGGAGAATGCTACATGGCATCTGTAAAGAAGAGGGAAGTTGAAAATATACAGTTGGATGAGCTTGACATGAGGTACGAGCTGAACACCAGGCCAATGCCCTCAGAGGAGCTAGAGCCTACTCAGCTTGACGAAGAGCCAGAACACCTTGTTTACGTGGGATCCAAGTTAAGCCGAAAAATTAAAGACCTCCTCATCCAGTTCCTAAAAAAAAATATGGAAGTGTTTTCCTGGAAACAGGAAGATATGAAAGGCATTGACCCCTCAGTCATCACGCACAAGCTCAGTGTGAATCCCGCCTGTAAACCCGTTAAACAGAAGCGAATAAGCTTTACCCCAGAGCATCAAACGGCGATCAATGAGGAGGTCAACAAGCTCCTCCATGCTAAGGCCATCAGAGAAGTAGATCACCCTACTTGCTTGACGAATGTAGTTTTCGTTAAAAAGACCAATGGCAAATGGCGCCTCTGCATCGACTTCACCGATCTCAACTGAGCTTGCCCCAAGGATAGTTTCCCCTTACCTCAGATTGATTTGATTGTGGATGCCACTGCAGGACACGAGCTCTTTACCTTTATGGATGCTTTCTCAGGGTATAACCAAATCAGGATGGACCCCGGTGATTAAGAGAATACCTCCTTCGTAACAGAGCAAGGAACATATTGCTATCAGGTCATGCCCTTTGGATTGAAGAACGCTGGAGCCACTTATCAGCGCCTAGTAAACCGAATGTTCCAGAAGTAGCTCGGGACATCCATGGAAGTCTACATCGACGACATACTGGTGAAGTCACTAAAGGCGGAGCTCCACATCGCGTATCTGGAGGAATCGTTCCAGGTCCTCAAAGAATACCAAATGAAACTCAATCCTGCCAAATGCGCCTTCGGGGTCTCCGCAGGAAAATTCTTGGGCTTCATAGTCAACAGCAGAGGAATTGAGGCGAACCCAGAGAAGGTCAGAGCGGTGATTAACATGCAGCCGCCGTCCAACACAAGGGAGATTCAACGGTTAACAAGAAGAATAGCTGCCTTGAGCCGTTTTGTGTCTAGGTCAAGCGACAAGTGTCAACCCTTCTTCCAAGTCTTAAAGAAGGTGTTCCAATGGGATAGCCGATGTGAAGAGGCATTCAAAATCTTGAAGGATTATCTGAGCTCACCCCCTGTCTTGGTGAGTCCTTTAGAAGGAGAAGTACTTACTCTCTACCTCGCCATCTCGGACTTCTCAACCAGCGTAACACTTGTAAGGGAACGAGACAGAGCTCAACAACCAAACTACTACTGTAGCAGAGATCTAAGGGCGGCAGAGGAGAGATATCCAAGGATGGAGAAGCTTGTCTTAGCCCTAGTAACAGCTGCAAGAAGACTTAGACCATACTTCTAGGCACACACCATCGAAGTCCCGACAGATCAGCTAATGAAGCAAGTGTTGCACAGGCCAGAGTCTTCCGGGAGGTTGGTTAAATGGGCGATAGAGCTCAGCGAGTTCGACATCAAGTACAAACCAAGAATAGCATCAAAGGACAGATTCTGGCAGATTTCATCGCATAATTCGCGATAGAGGCACCTAGGGAGGCAACACAACTGGTACCTGACCTCCCAATTTGGAAGCTCTCAGTAGATGGAGTTGCCAACGCTCAGGGAAGCGGTGCAGGCTTAATTCTGACCTCACCTGATGGGATAGATGTCGAATACGCCCTTAGGTTTGGATTTAAGGTTTCAAACAACGAAGCAGAGTATGAAACAATGATTGCTGGCCTCAATCTCGCTCACTCGATAGAGGCAGAACAGCTCAAGATTTGTAGCGATTCTCAGCTCGTCGTAAAACAGATAGAGGAATCTTATGAAGCTAAGGGAGCAAAAATGATCATTTATCTTAGAAAGGTGCAGAAGTTGATCAAAAAATTTGTGCAAGTTAAAATCAGGCATGTCCCCAGAACTGAGAACTCACGAGCACACACTTTGGCAAGGCTGGCAACAGCCTCACAGGAAAACCTGGATAGGCTAATACCAGTAGAGCACCTAGCAGAACCATCTGCAAGTGTTGAGAATGAAGAAGTGCTCCAAGTATTGGCTCTGCCAAGCTGGATTGACCCAATTAGAGAATATCTTCAAAGCGGAAACTTGCCAGAAGATCCTAAAGAGGTTGCAAAGCTAAGAGCCGGGGCATCCAGACTTACTATTCTGCAGGGAAACCTGTACAAACGAGGTTTTTCAGCACCTCTCCTTAAGTGCGTAGGAGATGAATATATCAACTATGTGCTCAGGGAAGTCCATGAGGGAATCTGTGGCAACCATATAGGAGCTCGGGCTCTGGCAGGAAAAGTATTGAGACAGGGATACTTTTGGTCCACTATGCTCAAAGATGCCACAGATATAGTCAAAAGGTGCAATGTCTGCCAAATACACGCTAATATCCCTCACTATCCACCGGAATTCCTGACGTCCGTAGTAAGCCCTTGGCCTTTCCAGCAGTGGGGTCTAGACATACTGGGTCCTCTTCCTACCAGTATGGGGCAATGTAAGTTTGCCATTATTGGGGTAGATTAGTTCACCAAATGGGTAGAGTTCGAACCCTTAGCGGCCATCACGGAACAGAAGGTGCAAAACTTCACCTGGAAATCTATAGTCTGTAGATTTGGGGTACCTAGAGCAATTGTCTCCGACAACGGGAAGTAGTTTGACAATCCCAAGTTCAAAAAGTTCTGTGTAGAGCTAGGGATAAAGAATTACTTCTCGGCTCTAGCCCATCCACAGTCTAATGGGCAAGCAGAGGTGACCATCAGGACCATTAAGGTAGCCTTGAAAACCAAGCTAGAATCACTGAAGGGAAAGTGGGTAGAACATATCCTAGAAGTATTATGGGCTTATAGAACAACCACTAGGACAGCGACACAGGAAACATCATTCGCTTTGACTTTTGGAACCGAAGCAGTGGCACCCGTGTAGATTGGCATACTTTCCCCCAGAACAGAACTCTCGGATCTCGAGCTCAATGGTGAGTCACTCCTGCTAAATCTCGATTTCCTAGACGAAAAAAGAGACAGAGCTCTTGACCAGATCAAAAATTATCAAAGGAAGGCAGCAAGATACTACAACAGAAGGGTCGGACATAGAAGCTTTAAAGTTGGAGATCTAGTGCCTAAAAAAATTCTCCCAGCAAGGAAAGATCCTACCCATGGAAAATTAGGTCCTAACTGGGAAGGTCCTTACATCATTTCCTGGGTAGTCAGACCTGGGAACTACGAGCTGAAGACAGAAGAGGGAAAAATCCTACCTCACTCTTGGAATGCGGAGCATCTTAAAAGGTTTTTTCAATAAGTTTGTGAGAAAACCATTTTAAATAAAAGAGCAAGTTTTTGCCCCTTCTTAATGTGGTTCCAAGAAGTAGCTAAAAAACTAAAGATGAGCTCTTCAGCTCATAAAAACTAAGATGAGCTCTTCAGCTCATAAACATAAGATGAGCAGCTCTTCAGCTCATAAACTTAAGATGAGCTCTTCAGCTCATAAACATAAGGTGAGCTTCTCAGCTCATAAACATACGGTGAGCTCCTCAGCTCATAAAAACTAAGATGAACTTTTCAGCTCATGAACTTAAGATGAGCTCCTCAGCTCATGAAAACTAAGGTGAGCTCCTCAGCTCATGAAAACTAAGATGAGCTCTTCAGCTCATAGAATCTAGATGAAATCCTCAGCTCATGAATCAACAGAAAACACACAAGCCCACGAGTACACAAAGAAACAAAGGAAAACTTTGTCAAAACCAAGATTCACAGTCGCAAACATTTAATAGAAGAAAAATGCAAAAGCGACATAAAAGCCCTATAGTTCATTAGACAAAACAAGGTACAAGAAAAGAAAAGTTTCTAGTTCTTCCCAAGCTGCTACTTCAGCTTAGCAACTTCTTCCTTTAGGCAGGCATTCTACTCCCTCAACTCGTCTTTCTCCTTTTCCACCTCCGAAAGCATGTTAAGGAGTTTTTCCCTAGCTGAGGAGAACAAAACTGTACCGAAGGAGGAACCAGATGAAGGAGAAGAGGATCCACCCCTTCTGCGCTTCCTTGAAGACGCACCAACATCCCCTTCGTCGTCTGAGTTGGGAGGAGAGGTCCAAGGAGAGTCGGGGAAGAAGGAGAACTCCACAGCAGCCACTTCAGCGCTGAATAAGTAAAGATTCTCGGGTGCCACTAGATCCAAAAAGGCATAGGATCAACATGGATAACTTGCTCGATGTTCACCATCTCTACCAAGTTCAGGTCAGGGGCACCTACACAACGAAAGCGTAATGAGAACAAGCCTTCACAGAATTCAGCCAAGACAGATCTTTCTAAACATACCTAAATGGGAGAAACTCTCCAAAGAGCGTGGAATCCTAGTACAATGCTGCTCGGGGGACCTCCAGGAGTTTCCGGATGCAAAGAAGAAGCGTTGAGACCATCCTTCAAGGGGGAAAGGAAGGTCAAGAACCAAGGGGCGCAAGTGGAAGTGCCTCCACCGAAAACAACTGAAGTAGGGGAGCTCCTCTTCCTCGATCTCATAGAAGTAAAGAAACTCGGTAATAGTGGGAAACTCATTATTATCGTGCAAACGCCAGAAGAGAAAAAAACTAATCATAACAGCCCAACCCCGGGGAGAGAGACGAGAAGGGCATAAACCGTAGTAGGCAAGAATCCACCCTAAGGAAGGATGAATGGGAAGACGAAGACCCATCTCAAAAACAACTTCAAAAAGGCAAACTTCCCCTTTAGGAAGAAAGTTGCAGGGCTCATTGGAGGTTGGGACTCGAAGAGATAAGTTCGCAGGAAGGCGAAATCGCCTACCGATTTCATCTAGCTCAAAAGGAGTAATCACAAAAGGAGCCAAGTAATGGGACTTCCATCTCAAGTCAAGATCTGCAGAGGCACGTTCTAGGAAAAGGGAAGAGAATGGAGTAACCATTAGAAACGTAAAAGAAAGGAACACAATGAAGCAAGAACGTGATCTCCAAGATTCAAGAAAATACTCTAAGATCTTTAGGCAATGGAGAAAGTCCAAGAAATATGTAAACTTTAAAGAATCCCGAATTTAGAGAGTCAAGAAGCACAATGAAATGAAAAGGCGCCCCTCAACTCCACAACCATTACAACGGTTATAGATTTAGAAGGTAGGTGGGCGCTCGCAACATTAATGAAGCATTTAGGCCTGGCTCAGCCAGACTAACGAACCCAGGACAATTTTTTGGGCTCCAAATTATTCAAGAGTGGTTTGAAGCATAATCAAGCAAACTTCCTGTCACTATGAAGAATGTCAAACCCATCAGATCTCTCGAGGGCACTGAGCTTTCCAAGGGTAAATCAGTTCCTGACAAAACGAACTCAAGGAGAACCAAGCCCTCCATGCATGGGACCTCAGCTTATTACATCACTAGCATATTAACCTGTCCAAATTCTCCAATATTGCTTTAAGGAATACTGAAGTATTCCTCAAAGCAAGGGGGCAAGGGGAGTACAAAGTAGAGTATAAAGCAAAAACAAAGCAGCGTAGGCAATAACAAAAAAAAAAAAAACTATGGATATTCACATTGATAACTCAGAAAAGTAGTTTGCATTGCATATACATTCCCCAACAGAAGTTCAGAAGTCAAAAAAAAAAAAAGAGAAAAAAGAGAGGAAAGAAAACTCTAAGTCTGTCCTAAGAGTCTGTAGGAGCAGGAGGAAGAGAGCCTGGCAGCTTATGTCACTCCCCATCCCGGTTTCCCAAGGATGGAACGCGACTAGGTCTTTGATACACCTATTTACATATATATAATCTAGATTAATAAAACACTAATTAATCCCACAGGTGCAAAAATACCACCCATCACCTTAGTCCATAAGCATGATGGTAAAACCTGTCTCATAACATGTACCATATATAACACCTATACCAATTGTTTGTTTCCGAGGTTATAGACAGATACAAAATCCCACACCCACATAACATACCTCACAAAGTATGCTTGTAGAGTCTGTTTATAAATATATATTGTTTAACCTGCTATAATAATCTCTCTCTTTTAACATAATATACAACCCAACAGATAATTATAAAATCCCTCCGAATAATTATACAAATAATTCGTTAAAACTACATACATAACGAATAGAATATCATACTAACATTGTACAAACTCAAACGATTTGACAGTGGACTGATATGTGTCTCCCTCTCTAGTACCTGAAAAGGAGAAGCTATAGAGGTGTGAGCTAAACCACGCGCTCAGTGAGTATACATGTCATATATGAAATGAAAATGATAATAATACACAGAAGTAGGTAAATACTATATAAATACACGTATCAAACAACAACATCAATCCAATTCCAAGAATTTACAAGCCACAACATATTCATACTACCCCTCATCGGGTAAACGATCCCACATGGATCCGTGTCTCACGAACCTCCCGGGAACACCACAGTGCTAGCACACCACTGCACGCCCAGTGATCAGGCATCGACGCCCCTGTCTCAAACAGTGCGCCACATTCCACAATACACAATACACAATACAAAACATCATCCAACCACATAAGCACATAGCACATAATCCTGGAGAAATGCTATTAAATTCTATCATCTAACATTATCTTGTAATAGCATTTTCAAAACATATAAAGATATACACCCACCTCAAATATACCGATCTACGGCTCTTCGGTTATATCAGTGGATCTTCCCGGTGTTATCGTATTAGTTCCCACACCGACTGTCTCACCTATTGCACCTAACACATTTTTAATTACAATATCAATATGTTTATCTCATTTAATAGTTAATCATGCACTAACGCATGTAAAACGATGCACCCAAAGTGCCACGGTAACCCCTGGTTACCGCACTGTTCACTCACATACTAGTACATTAGATTTAGGGATCATATTTACTCCCCAAATCTCCAAAATCATTCAAATTAATCACAATTAGGATTAAGTAGGTCAAACACATTGACCAGGGGTCCATTTTCACACATTTCGACTCCGAATCCTAAAAATCGCACTTCCGACACTTCGTACTTTTCGCATCGGCTATTATATTCATTTGCAGTCGAAATTTATATTATCACATCAAGCATCAATAAAAATGCATCATACAAAATTTCAGGTCATTTGGATTAAAATTTACACACGTGATAATAATATTTAGAAATTAGGGTTTCGGCATTACCGGCACCCATTTTCAATTTCTATCGTACTTTTATTTAAACTAATCACAATTAAAATCACTCACTCATTAAAATCATGCAAAATAGCACTTTAATTGAATCCTTAAACACCCAATTTCACTCTCAAAATTTTGGTTTCAACCTAGCCCACGAAATGAATCTCGAACATCTCAAAGGGTCATTTTTCACACTTTTCTCGCATTTAATTTAATACCCATTTGGAACCTATCTAAAACAACCCATTAATTATGCTAAATACACTTAATTTTAACTCACAAAATATGTTTTGAAATTAAACTAAAATAGTCCATACATAAAATTAACTACAACAATTCATGAAATTAAATTAAAACAGTCACTAGTTCCAAATAAAATAGCCCACATAATTACGTACATACTAAAATTAATCACTCACACATACTTAACATTTATCTCACATACCAAACTCTAAAATGAACACACACACACCCTTACCTTCTTCTTGTTTCCTTCTTATTTTTGGTTTGGCATGGAGTCCCCCAAGTTCCTCTTTCTTTCTTTCTTCTTTCCTCTTTTTTTTTTTTTTTCTTTCTTCTTCCTCTCCTTTACTCTCCCTCACTCACGGTTTCTTCTAACCAGAACACACACACACACACACACACACACACTTGTTCGTCTTTAAAATACATTCACTTTACTACATATTAAAGTACACACACACACATTGTTTCATGCATTACACACACACACTTTACTACACTTAGTCAAACACACACACGCACACACGTCACACACCCACACCCACACATGCACTTAATCCTTTAAAATGACCCACCCCCACATATTTGACACATGTGTAAAAATATCTCACCAAACTTTAATAATTCCACTTGTCTCCCCCTAAATTCTTAAGTGATTTTAAAATCAACTCAAAACTATTTTCATACACAAAATTCTATCTAATAATTAATTTCACATAATAACAATTTGTCCACATAATTATGTTAATATGTATGCAATGCATGATCGGGTCTCACAGCTTAGCGGTTGATGTTTCTAGCAGTTCAGCAGATGAAGTCCCTGGAAAATCAACAGTAGAAGTTTCTGAAGGGAAAGAGCCTTGCAGCTCAGTAGCTGAAGCTCCCAAAGATCCCAAAGCAGGCAAGAGAGAAGAAGCCTCAGGGAGCTCAGAGGCAGGAACCTCAGCTCTAGTTGTTGACAGGTTCAGAGCTCTAGTCACGAGGTTAGCAGAGAGAGAAGTAACAGTTGAGGCAGTAGAAGAAACAATAGGGAGCTCAGCAATAATGGGAGTAGAGGCAGTTTCAGAAGTGAGGATTGCAAGAGCATCTGAGAAAAGAGAAATATCCTGAGGCAAGGCCTCAACAGGTGAGATAGGCATCTCAACACCTTCAAGAGCTATCTTAGGAACAGAAGGGGCCTTGACATTAGCCCCAGGGTTAGGTGCTTCAGCCTCCTCTTCAAGCAGAATCACAAAATCAAAGTCCAAGTTCGGGTAGGTCTGCTCAGCCCGGTCCTGAAAAGCCAGCCATCCAGTGGCCCATTGGGTAGTAACATTGTTAGCCAATTTAGTAATTAGAGCATCCTTCCTCGCAGAAACAATTTTCTGCACCTCAAGCTCATTCCGGAGAGCATCATTCACCTCAGCTATGACCTCATACTCCCTCTTCATCCCCCTAAAGGAGGCCAAAGCCTCAAAGGTCTCCTGGCTAGCTTTGATCCACTCGTCAGTCTTCAGCCGGAGGTCCTCCTTAGTTTTCTTCAGCTCCTCCTTGATGGACACACCCTCGCCTTTTATCTTCTTCTCAGCTTCCAAGCCCTTGATAATGGAGGTCTGTTTCTCTACCTGCGCCTGCAAGTCCTGAACTTGGGCCTCAAGGTCGCTATTGGCAAAGGATAGCTCTGAGACCTTAAGCTCGAATGCCTTGGAAGCATTGGCAGAGCTCTCCAGAGCCTTGATCTGCTTCAATAAGCCACTCACATGAATAGCCATCTAGAAGCAAACACAAAGAGCTAAAGTTAGCATGAGGAAATGATAATTTTTTGAGAAAATCAGAAACTTACCGAGGTAGCCCCAAATAAAGCAGTAGAAATGGAAGATCCAAGGGGCATAGTTACAGCCCTGTCGATGTCAGATTCTGGGAGAATGGATGCAATGACTTCTGCAGCACGCTTCACATTGTCAATTAAGGAGTCCCTACCCGTCTCAACCTTGGGGAGCTTCCCTTTCTCTTCTTTGGAGCTCCTCAGATATGGTTGAGAGGATATCCCAACTGGACCAGGAGAGACAGACTCAGGCAGAAGACGGCTAACCATTTCCAAAGCTTTCTCAACCTCTGCCGAAGAAGGAGAAGTTGGGACTATGCTTAGCCCTGAAGAGGTCCGATGTGCGAAGAGTAGGCCCAGAGACCTCGCCACTACCAGAGCCCATCTTGGCTTTTCCTTTTTTGGACCGACTAGGATTGGAAGAAGACCCCAGAGAAGCCTGAGGGGTTTCAACCGTCTCAATGGCTTCCACCCTAGGGAAGTTATCTATTTCCTCACGTACATCTCCCAGATCGTCCTCCTCTATCTCTGGAGACCTGTCTCCCATAAGGGAAACCGAAGAAGCTGTAGCTTTTGAGGAATCAGACATGACGGGGCAAGAAAAAGGAAGCCTGAAAGAACGATAAAGAGGGGGAACACTAGCGAAACACTCTCTAAGGGTCAGGGGGCAAGGCACCAACGACCAATGACAAAAATCTTGGTTGCAGAATAAGGGTCAAGAAAGAGAGGGATAAGATACAGGGTAGAGCCTCAATTCCTAAAGTAACAAAAGCGAAAAGTCCAAAAATGCAGCAACCACCTCGGACTCGAGGGATCCAGAGTGAAGAAGCGAACAAAAGGTAAAAAGCGTACCTAGTCGGAGTGGAGTGGCTGGTCGAAGCTCAGTATGGAGTCAGGGAGCAAGCCTCGCAAAATCTCTGAACCGAATTGGAGGAAAACAGCTTCTGATGAAACCCTAGTAGAGTTAGCAAATTAGGGAAACCCATGAACCACAAGGAAGAAGAAAGGGAGAGGCCTAGAGAGGGAAACCGAAAGAGAGAAGTGGGACAATTTCTGGCAGATCATGAGTATTTAAAGCTTGTGGTACGTGGGTCGTCAAAATAGACGACGTGCGCGAAAAACAAGGAAGAAATGATTACCCAAAACCGTCAGAAAAACCTGTTTGCGAGGTCAGCACGTGGAGGTCTACCACAATCCAACTTCAGTTCAGCCCTTGTCCAAGTTCACTTGGGCCAAGGGCTGGGGGGCAACTGATGATGCCTAGGGTGAATTTTAAATAAGTAAGAGCTCGGGAATTGAGGTCAGACAGGGAGGTCAAATCATTCTAGAGCTCAGCGAGCCAGATTTCAGGTCCCCCCTCAGATGAAGCAACAGGGAAAGTACGAAGGTGACAACTAGATAATAGAAGATACCATCGAAGCAACATAAAGGCTATAACCAAGGCATAAAACTCTCAATCAACCGAGATCATCTCCCAAAATTAAGGGAAGTCCAGTGTATGAAGGGCGAAGATCTCGCTGCAGATCCCTTCAAGTCAGGGGCTAGACTATAAATACTGTACAACGCCTTCATTAGTGGGGCGACCCTAGCGGTAACAAAAGCTCTCTGTAAACAATAATCTCCAAGAATTTAGACTTTTAGAGCAAGAGACTCCATTCAGAAAGTGGACTAGCCGAGCTCCCGAGCTCGGTGAACCACTATACTTCTCTTGTGTTAGGCTCTACCACGAAACTCTGAATTGATCCCAACACTGTCACCCTGATTCCCTAAAACTAATCAGCCGCGTAATTTACACCATCAACTATTATAACTCTCAACTGATAAAATCAAATTATCATCAGTGTAACAAACACTAATTGGAGGTATTTTTGTTAATTCAACATTAATTCTATAAAATAATTCTCTAACCAACAAAACCGATTGTATTAAATAACTATTATCCAACGTTTATGTTATGTATTATCAAATACTAGATAAAATTACGTATTATTCTAATATCTTATTTAATCTTATATTTTCTCCTTCTGTATTATATTAGACTGAATTATTTTATATATTTCATCTATTTTTAATACGGCAATCAAACGAGCCCTTAAAACATTAACGACATGTCAGTTGCTGTTTTTTGTTCGTCCAATATAATTTAATTGTATTTTTTTTATGAGCAGTGTACCCTTTAATGACTCACAGTAATTTCATTATTTTTCAAAAATATTCTCTCTATTCGCTCTCTCTCTTTCTTCCCCTACACTCTCTCTTGGTTCTCTCTCCTCCCTACCCAGAAAGTTTCATACCAAGATCGAGATAGATATGATAACATGTTGCTTGCATAGAGTAAAAATGTACCAAGAATCTGTGGAGTACTCAAAAGCTTTCCTTTATGGGACAAAACAATCAAACCCACTTTTCTTTAATCGCACAGCACAGAGATCTCATGAGCTTTCTTTAACAACCCAACCCTTCTCTTTGAGAATATCACTTGACTCACTTGTCTTTTGGTCTTGTTCTCTATACGCTTCATCTGTACCTTTCCTCTCCCCACCCCTCTCCCCTTCTCTCGCCCTTAGGACCAACCCCATTGCAACAGATATCAACTCTACAACAATGTCGCAGCCGTCGACAATAGCAACAACGACAGGTGGCTTCACTGCTAGTGGTGTTGCTGTCGGTGGAGATACCAGCGGTGATGCATCTTTATTTTGCGTTTTGTTTTTATTATTTTCGAAATAGATCCAAAGTCTTCTAGGCAAGATTGAAATCATCCTCGTGCGTGCATCTTTAAAACAGTCAAAATATCTTTAGTCATAAAACCAGATATCCATCCAATTTGATCTAAAAAAAAAACCACAATTATTTTGTACTTCAAATTGTAGGTACAATCAGTAAAATAAGCCAAAGTAACGCTCCTGGTGCCACATAAGTATCATCAATACCTTTGCCCTTATTCAGTCTTGTACTCATGCCCAGGGCGAAGCCAAAGAATTTATATGTGGGGCACTAACTACAAGTGTAAAATTTTGCCTTCTTAAGGATTGAAGTTAAAGACACATAAATTTCTTAAATCATATATAATACCTAAAATTTTATTGACAAAAAAGGCCAAAAGATGATATACATGAGGTATAAAAACAAAAAAATAAAAATCTACAAAACAAAATTCTAATTAGACCCTTTTACAAAAAATGAGATTAACTGTAGTCTTTTACAATTATCCTCAACGTGATTTCATATTTTGAAAAGCGTTGCATGATAACATCATTATCAATGCGATCAAAATATCCTTATCTATGTATACAATCAAGTTATCTGTCATCCATTAATCGCCCATTCGATTACACAATCGATTTTTCACAATCTTCATAGCCGAAAATGGTCTCTCTACTGTGGTAGTCACAATGGCAAGATTAATGCTAATGTTACAAGTAAGTAGACCAATGGATATACCATTTTTTTTTTTGACTCAACCATTTTCTGAGCAAGATTGTCAATCCCTAACAGATTTGAAAACTCAATATTAAAGAGCATATCAATAATATAATTATTCAGCTGATAAAAAAGTATCATGAGCTCTAGTAAAGAAATTCTTTCGGATAAAATTGGGCAAGACAAACCAATTTCTTCTTGTCAAAAGCTAAGAAGGAATCAGAAGGACTCAAACAAGACACACAAAGAAACAAATTAGTGTTTGACTCAGTAAAGCGACTATTTAGCTCTTTGAAGTTGCATATCTATGACTGTATAAAATCATTCAACTTGATAGTGACGCAAATTTATCTTTTCTTGAGTACGTCTTGACCTCCCTCGAGCTTTAAAGATATCGTCCATTTCTGGAAAATCTATCTCATTTTTTCACAAAAAGATGTGACGTTATCAAGAAAACAACTCCAACCAATTTTCCTCATCATCTAAAGTCGTTGCTTGGATATTTGAACTAATGTCATAACATTCACAATATCTTAATATTTCCTTTGTAATGCCTACGACGACTCATTTGTGATTCCCAGTATGTTTCTCATCAAATGAAGATTGAATACAAATTCAAAAGATTGTAGAAAGTCTAAAAGAACATTTACCTCCCCTCTTTGTTCTGCATTTATACCATCGTTTGGAAACCATATCAAGCACATCAATCACTAATGAGAACATGTGAATCAAGCTAATCAAAGAATAATAATGTGAACCCCAACGTGTATCACAAGCACGTTTAAGATTAGTTTCTTGATTTAGGTTTCACCCACTTGAAAGGTCCTCATTATCGAGTAATTCAATAACTCCAGTCACTTGTTTCTCCCTAAGAATATCTCGCCATTTACATGAGGCTCCCACAACATTCACAATATTAGCAACCAAGTTGAAAAGAGTCACAATTTGAATATGATTCTTTGAAACGACTACAATAGCTAATTGCAATTGATGAGAAAAAACAATGGACATAATATACATATGCATTCTATTTCATTATAAGTGTCTTCAAACTATTGAACTCACCTCGCATATTATTAGCCTCATCGTAACCTTGCCCCTGCAATCTTGACAAGCTCAACCTATGTCTAGCAAATAAATCTTTTATAGCTGCATTAAGTGAAAGAGCACTAGTATTAGTAACATGTTCAAAACCTAAAAGGTGTTCAACTACATATCCCTGCTTGTCCACAAATCACAACACAATAGCCATTTGTTCCTTTGTTGATACGTCACGTGATTCATCAATGAGAACAGAAAAAAGTGCATCACCAAGATGGGTCGCAATAGCATTACATGTTTCAACAGAAGTTGCATTTACAATGTCTTTTTGAATTTTAGATGAAGTCAACTTGAGATTCTCAGGAGCATTTTTCAACACAATAGCTTTAATATCCTCATTTTGGTCAGCAAGAAATTTAAAACGCTCAAGCAAGTTTCCTTGATTACTTAAATTCTCAAATTCATTGTGACCATGAAATACAAGCCCTTGCCTTACAAGAAATAGAATACAATCAATGGATTCATTCAACTGAGTTTTGTACTCACTTCGAGCTTGTTCTGACTGTTTGAAGAAAATAGCTTCAATACTTTGCTTTGGATTTAATAAATCTTGACATTTTCTCCAAGCTTGGTTGTGAGAACTATTAACGCCTTCAACATGCATTTGAAACTTCTCTATTCTCTTCCAATTTGAAAAGCCCGAGTTAACAAAGGTTTTGCCACTCGATTGTTCTCCCATATCTGATTTAAAAAGATAACAGCATAGGTAAAATGCTGCATCTTTCGCTACACTATACTCAAGCCAATTACCAAACTGAGAAAACCAAGTTTTGTTTTCAAATTATATTCTCCCTTGATTCATGCATATTTTTTTTGAAAAGTGGTTTTGTTTTCAAATTATATTTAATGCACATTGATTCATGCGTATTTTTTTTAGAAAGTGGTTTTATTTTCAAATTATATTAATATCTGAACTCCATAACATTGTAATAATAACAGTGTAACAATAATAGTGTAACAAGACATTTATACAAAATATTGTACTATTACATTTTGTCAAATATATATTTTCATATAATTTCATTCAAAACAGTCCATCTTTATTTTAAATTTGTTACCACATGCACAAAATCACTGAACACTGTTTTTGTTACAATGTATTGTTACACTATCTTTGTTACAGTGTATTGTTACACTGTTTTTGTTGCACTATTGCTTAATGAATTTGTTACGTTTTTGTTACGGTGTAAATTATTTTATATTTCAAATTATATAAAAAAATAATTAACAAATTTTGAAATTCAAACAAAGTAATATATTCTAAAATAAACGGAATATTAAAGTTCTCCCATAAAAGTAGGAGATATTTAATGCATAAATATAATTTGAAAACAAAACCACTTTTCGAAAAAAAAAAAAAAACGCATGAATCAAGGTGTATTAGATATTTCAAATTAAATGACCCTAAATTTCAGAGCTTAAGATAAATGTCTTGTTACATTTTTTAGGAAAGAAAATTTTACAAAAAGGGCATTTACGTCTTTGTATCTCAGCTGTGTACTTTTTTTTTCAACACATTTTGTTCTGTGTATTTTTTTACAATTATGTCTAATTTGGTGTACCGGCTTCCAAATGACCCATTTTTTAATAGTTTTGTGTACATAGTGGTGGGCCAATTTTTTTTTTTTTTTGTTTTAAATGGACTTAGTTTTTTTTTTGTTTTTTTGGATAAATAATGTGGGCCTAACATTTTTATCTTTGATTTTAGGTGGCACAAATAATATATTATACA
The DNA here is from genome assembly GCA_951799425.1 of Ilex aquifolium. NCBI lineage: Eukaryota > Viridiplantae > Streptophyta > Magnoliopsida > Aquifoliales > Aquifoliaceae > Ilex > Ilex aquifolium. Next base: position 23,716,072 of record OX637394.1, on the reverse strand, counting down.
AATATATAATATATATACTTAGGTAATAATTTTTTTTTTTTGAGGGGGGGACTTGCCCACCCTGGACCATAGCTCCCTCCGCCCCTGCTCGTACCCATGGTTAGTAATGTGAGTTGTTTCTTTTAGAAGTGTTGTAGGATCGATTGTTGATGGGTTAATCCATGCTACATGAAGGTGGCAACAATAAACACCCGAGATTAAGGGCATTTTTCACTTTGCACCTTGAAAGATTGCTAAATTCTCACTTTGCACTCTGAAAGATAAAAATTCTCATATTGCACCCTAAAAGAAATAAAACGGAAGCAATTATGTCCAAGACCTAACTGTCATTGAGTTTACTGTCTGCTTTTGATCACGTGCAAAACACGTGATAACATAGAATGGTAAGGTTGTAAATGAACAAGATAATCTATCATGTGAATTGCACATTACACCACCTTGGTGCTTGAAACCAATCAACTTTAGCCTTGAAATTTTAAGAGTACTAAGAGAGAAAGAAAGAGGAAGATGTAGCATGATTCTCTTCTAGGGCTTCACAGTCAAAGAAAGAGGTTGTGTATATTATCTACGAGCAATTTACAGACTCGTTGGGTTGATTTTGTACCAGCTCTACTGCTTGATTCAAAAAATGTCGTGGTCGCTGAGGGAGGGGACCAACGATTTACAGACTCATTGGGATGCACTATGCTATGGTAATTGTATTTTTTGTGTTTGTTTTTTTATTGTGTTGGGAATATGGGGTTCATTTTGGTATGTTTGTGGGGATATTGTTGGGACCAATTTTTCTATGTAGGTTTGTGTGTTTATTATTTTATTACTATTTTTCTATTGTGTTTGCATTGTGTGGTTCATTGTTGGGATGTTTGTGGGTTTATTGTGGGAACTAATTTTTCTTTGCAGGTTTTTGTGTGTTGTTATTTTGTTACTTTTTTTCAATTGTGTTTGCATTGTGTGGTATATCATATTGACAATGTGTAGCTTGTTGGCCATTTGGTGGTACATGCAGATCATTCTTCTGAGTATTTTACTATCATATTGCATCATGGTGGTAGATTAGAACATTTGGGTAATAGAGCAAATATTGGTGGGAAGGTCAATCACATTGATATGTGTCTGCTGATGAGATTTCATTGATTGAGTTGGATAGTATGTTAAAGGCTTTAGGATTAGGATACTATGAGATTAATAATAATAAATTCTATCATAGATCTGGGCATGGATGGAGGGTGTTAGAAAATGATGTGCATGTCTTGTACATTATTAATTGGCTTGATAAGGATAGAGTAATTAATATTTATATTGACCATATTAACCAAAGTCAGGTTGATTCAAACTGTGATAACACACAACAAGAAGTTAGAGTTGAGACTGACCATGTTCATGAGCAATGTTCATAATCAAGTGGTGATGGGGATATGAATGAGAGTGACTCATACTTAGAAGGGTTGTCATCAGACTATGAATATTTTTATGATAATGAGTATGACATCATTGATGATCAATTATATGAGACATTTATTGATAAGGATGTTGAATTTGTTGATCTTAACAAGGAGATAGGGAAAATGGTTGACAAAGGAAAAGGTGTTGGTAGTGATAAAGGCACAACAATAGATGCTAATAATGATTTTTATGGTGAAGACTATGACACTGAAGAGTTATTAAGTCTTATTGGTTCATCATCGGATGATGAGGAATAAGGAAATTGTAAGAGAGTGAGGGTGAAGTATCCACAGTTTAATGCAAAGTCTGATATGGTTGACCCACAGTTTAAGCAAGGTATGTTGTTCAAAACAACTGCTGAATTTAGAGCTGCAGTTAGATAGCATGCAATAAAATGGGGAAAACAAATAAGATTCACTAAAAATGAGAAGTCTAGAGTAAGGGAAGTTTGTAGGGAAAGGTGTGATTGGTTGATTTATGCTTCCAACATGGCAAGAGAAAAGACAATGCAGGATAAAAACTTTTAATGGTGCACACAATTGCAATAGAAATTTCAAAGTGAAGCATGTCAATGCCAAGTGGCTTGCATATACTTATTTTGAAAGGTTGAGATCCAACCCTACATGGCCAATGAAATCACTTAAGGAAACTGTATTGAAAGAACATGTTATGACCTTAAGTAAAAACCAAGTATATAGGGACAAAGCTGCAACACACACAAGGGTTAGTGGCAAAGACAAAGACTAGCTCATGTTGTTATGAGATTACTATGAAGAGTTGAGGAGAATCAACCCAGGTATTACCTGCATTCGCCTAATCCTAGCTATTGCCGAACAACAAGATTTAGAACTTTTTCAAATGGATGTTAAGACTGCATTTCTCAATGCAGAACTAGACGAAGAGATCTATATAGATCAACTGAATGGCTTTGAGGTAAAGGGACAAGAGTGCAAAGTTTACCAACTCAAACATTCTATTTATGGCCTTAAGTAATCATCTAGGCAGTGGTATTTAAGGTTTCATCACTCAATCACTTCTATTGGTTTTGAGATGATTGAAGAAGACCATTGTGTTATGTTAAACGATCCAAGAAGAGTGTTCTTATCCTCACATTGTATGTTGATGACATCATTTTAGATGGGAATGAAATGGAGACCATTGTCGCCACTAAAGAGTGGTTGTCCTTTACTTTTGAAATAAAGGACATGGGTGAGGCAAGATATGTGTTTGGAGTTAAGATAGTGAGAGATCATTCAAGGATATTTCTCGGTTTGTCTCAAGAGACTTACATTAAGAAGATCCTTGAGCGTTTTCGCATGCATAACTCGAAACCCATAGACATTGCAATGGAGAAGGGATATGTCTTAAGCCTAGACCAATGCCCTAAGACAATGAGGAAAAAAATCAAATGTCCAAAGTGCCTTATGCAGCTGCAGTAGGGAGTTTGATGTACGTTATTTTGCGTACTCGACCAGACATTTGGTACGCAGTTGGTATGATCAGTTGCTATCAAAGTAATCCTGGATCTATTCATTGGAAAGCGGTAAAGAAGATTTTTCGATACCTTCGTGGGACTGCTGAGCTCGTCTTATGCTATCATGGTGGAGATCTTAGACTAAGAGGTTACATCGATGCTGATTGGGAAAGTGGCAAAGATGAGCATAAATCCACCTTGGGTTATGCATTCACCCTAGAAGGTGAAACGTTGGTTGAATTGACGTTTTTAGTTTAAAAACGTCATTCCAACTGACATCTTTAAAAGAAAAATATTAATCTTAAAATATACGAACTTAAAAATGTCAATTCAATCGACGTTTTTAAAAACTACATGAATTTAGGAAATAGTTTCAAAATCGCCCCATTTTGAAAATTATTTTTTCAAATCACACGGGTTTGGTAAAAAGCTCCTTTATTCATGACTATGGGTTTGGGTGTGACTTGTGGCCGCCATGGTGGTTTGTCCATGAAAAGGTGAGTGGTTAAGTCAACAATCAACGATAAATTTATTCTATGGCACCTTACAACTAGGGTTTTGCAATCGCATTGGAGCATACCAATCGAGATGTATCATACACTTTGAGGAGAAAAGCAAGAACTACATTAATATGCAGTGCAACCCTAAATGATCACTCATAGGCAGTTCTGTTTTCCAAACCAGTAAAAACCATCAAGAAGTATGACAGCAAGACAACAACAACGAAGTAAAATTCCATCAAAACAGGCACTAGAAGAAAATAGGAACTGCTAAAAGCCTTACCAAACTAACATAACTATATTAGCAAACCAGAAAAGTACAGAGCAAACTTCTGTAGTAGAACCAGAAACATAGTGATTCAAAACTCATGCGCTACCAGAACAATCTTACCAACCACTCTAAAATTACAGTTTAAGCACATTGGATTTTGGCTAATTTTCCAGACAAGGTGCAGTTACAGTTAACTCTTTTAGAGTTTTGCACCTTTTTAAGTTGATTTTGAATAATATGAAGCCAAAATAAGATATGGGGTAAAATCAAGACCCAGAACAAATGAAATACCAATATATGATTTCCCCAAAACATGTAGTTCTAACATTTATAAAGTAGAAAATAAGCATAGGAAATATGACAATTGTTGCAACTTGAAGCAGAGAAAGAAATGGTTGCTGCGAACTTGAATAAATTTTACTGTACAATTCAAATAGAGGAAATATGCAGAAGGGTTCATAGTGCAAGCAAATTTATAGTCCAATAGAGGGGTGTCCTTTACAAAAATTGGACCTACTCATTGGGTTGAGAGTATAGGATGAACAACGTTACCATGAATATTTTTGTAATGTGTCATGAAATAATGACATAAGATGGTACGAATGCACAGTAAATAATTAAAATAGCAAAACATATTGATAGAGGTGCAAAACACAAGCAAATCAGGGTGTCATTAACTTTAGTAACCTCTGATCAAAAGAACAAACGATATTAAATGACCGAGCCAGGATATACCAAAATATAGGACTTGGGAGATAGACAATGTAGCATTGAGACAATGACACTATTCCATGCAAAATTTAAGTTGGAGTTTGAAAAAACGTAGTGGGGTCATGGCCACCAGGTCATAACTATGCTCCTCCCATCCAAGAGGCATCACAAGAATGAGGGTTGCATCACACCCCTCCCCCTCTTTCTAAAAATTCTTAGAATGAACACTAATGTCGAACAAAAAATTATGCTTGTTTTTCAATGCCAAACCAATACGCTGCACAACAATCATCTTTAGCATAAACAAATGTTTATCTACTAAATGCCAACGATAGTTGACAACCACATAAAAACTGCCAATTCATCTAGCAAATAAGCACTTAATTAGGGAACCAAAGGGCACAGAAAAAAGAGCAGTAAAGCAAGCAAAGAAGGCAAAGGAACACCAAAGATTTTACGTGGAAAACCCTCCAGTGTAGAGGGAAAAAACCACGACTGGCAAATCTCCACTAATTGAACTTGGAAGTACAATGAGTGACAAGTTTTTGCACAAAGCTTGATGCATTACAATAAATTGAATCTTCAAAGCAGCAAAATCCTTGACTAGGCAGCCCAGAGAATGCTTCCAAATAAATCCAAGGAAGGAGCCCAATCGTCAACAAGAATTTTATCTTCAAGGGGAGTCCAATCGTTGAATGCAACTCTTTCTTCTTTTCTCTTTCTTTTTTCCCATGTCTGGCACCTTTCTCCTGCTTCTCAGAAAAATTCATTCCTTTCTTCTTCTTCTTTTTTTTCTTTTGCTTTTTTTTTTTTCTCTTCTTGAGAAGCAGTTATTTCAGGAGATAGGAACCAGCAGTATACCTGCGTAAAGAAAGTTGAATAAAAATTCCTCATTGCCAAGAATCGAATTTGATGAATGAATAAACAAGAATCAGCATGCACGTATCGCCATCAACATTCCAAGAAACAAGATGAGATACACATACCAAGAAACAAGTCCAAAGATCCTCTTTTTTGTCGATAGGACGAAGTCGAATAATCATCATCGATCATCATCAAGATTCAAGCATCAAGCATCATCGTCAAGATTCAAGCATCAAGCATCATCATCAAGATTCAAGCATCAAGCATGACGGTGTCACCATCCGCATCAACCATCACATTGGCATTGACGTTCGCATCCACATCCACATCAACATTCACATTCCCAACGTTCGCATCCACATTCACATTCACGTTCAGGTTCACGTTCGCATTGAAGTTCAGAGCCCTATTATCAACTCCCATCCTCCTATTACGCACATGAGGATGATCATTCCCATTAACCAGAGACGGAGCCGTGGACGGGAAAGAAAAAGGCAATCGAATCACCCGAAAGCCCCTTCCAAGTAGCTCACGACGCAACTAACTGCCATGGCTGAGATTTGCCGGATTTACTCGATTTGGTTTGCCCAACGACACGTTGCAGCGACAAAGAGGACAAGTCTTGCTTCTCTTAAGCCAAGAAGCAATGCAGTGACGATGGAAGAAGTGGTTACAGGGAAAGTGGTTCATCTCTTGATTCACTGCGAATTCCTCCATACAAATCGAACAACATGATCCCGAATCCAACTTCAACAGAGAACCTGCTTTCATTCTGACGATTAGGAGCAAAGAAGGGGATCGAATTGGCGAAGAACGAGGGGCAACGCCATCGATGGGGTTTGAAGCAAGATTTGTAGTGGGGCTAGGGTTAGGGTTTGAGGGTGTTCGATAGAGATTCATCGGCATGATTGTTAGGGATAGGGATTGATGGTTGTTCTCTCTCTCTCTCTCGTGTGTGTTTCTCTCTGGGTGGTGTTTGTCTATTTTTGTTTTCTCTCTCAACACTCTCAAGAGTGGAGTCCATTTATATGTAGATAGTCTTAACTTCTTCTATCCAGAAAAGAAGTCATGTACTGGTAAATTTGTTTTCAGATAAATTAGCTTATAAATCATGCCATGTCGCCTTCACAATTAGGTCTGTCAAAATCCGACACGACACGATTAATCGACACTAATTAAACGGGTTTGGGTGAGACCTTAACGGGTTCGGGTGATAAACAAGTTAAACCGTCAGACACGTTTAATAAACGGGTCGTGTTCGGGTGAGACCTATCAACCCGTTTATCAAATCATGCCATGCCACCTTCACAATTAGGCCTGTCAAAATCCGACACGACACACGACACGATTAACCGACACGAATTAAACGAGTTTGGGTGAGACCTTAACGGGTTCGGGTGATAAACGGGTTAGCCCGTCAGACACATTTAATAAACGGGTCGTATTCGGGTGAGACCTATCAATCCGTTTATCACCCGTTTACCCGTTTAAAAAAATAATTTAATAATTATTTAATAATTATTTTTAAAAAATAGTCAAAATTAAAATATTATATATAAATATATGATAAATGATAAATGAGTAAAAAAAAATCTTACTTCTTCTGAAATATAGATCACTCACTTACCCCCTTTACTTGTTGTGATCGATGTGGGAATAAATTTCAATCCAAAACCCCCCTCCCCCTCTCTCTCTTTGTTTCTTCTCTCTTTCTAGAGCTTTATTGCAGCCCCACCCACCTCCTATTTTCACCATCAGTATATGAAGGCATTTGTATATTATAACCATCTGTGATCATATGAAGACACGATTAGTATATGAAGGCACGAGCAGACCTGTGATAATATGAAGGCACGATCAGTATCATCTGTGTTCGAATTTATTTCCTCCTTTTGGGGTTTCAAAGCTCGAACAGAGGTAGACCGAATAAACGACATCGGCTGACTCAGCTTGATCTACTCCCTCTCACTTTTGTTCCTCGTCTAACACCTTCAATTTGTTATTGGTTGGTGTGTTTCGGCAGTGGATTTGTAATATATAGCTGTGATTGGTGTAGTGGTTGAGTGGATCCTTGGCAGCGACGAAGGTGATCCTCTGTGTTGGATGTCTGTGTAGAGAAAAAGTAAGTTTTTTGGCTTGAATCCCACATCGATAAATTCAAATGAGGAAGACCTTCCATGCCTATAAAATGATGTAATCCCTTCCTTTAGTCATTAAATTTTCTCATTTGCTTTTGCAAGTGGCAGCCAACTGGAAATTTTTTAATTAAAATAGTACAATTGGTGTGGATAATTAATGGAGTTTAAAATTTTATACGGATAATTTTTTTGCTGTGGGTTAAAATTTTAAAAAAATAATTTTAATAAAATTAAACGGATTAAACGAGTCGTATCGTGTTACCCGTTTATTAAACGGTTCGTGTTCGTTTTTAGATTTTTTACCTGTTTATTAAACGTGTTGTGTATGGGTTTACATGTTTTTTACCTGTCGCCTATTTAATCCGACACGTAACCGTTTAACCCGACATGTTTGACACCCTTATTCACAATCAGCCTATTTATCCCCTTAATTAGGTATGGATCACCATTCACCAATACATAGAATTAATTGATTTTAAATCCATAACTCATATTTGAAGAATTTAAATTCAGATATACTATTTTTCGATGTTATCTTTATTTTTAGGGAGAATTACATTCAAACATTCTAAGGTTTATCATTTAATCATTTAGAACCCTTGACATTCGAAATATTACACACAGACCCTCTGACGTTTGTACGCGTGTAACACTTAGATCTGTTAGTAAATTATATTCAAACCCTCTAAAATTTGTAGACGTATAATTCTTAAACTCTTTAAGTTTAAAATGTTATAATTAGACCACAAAAACTCTAATCAAAGATAGAATATCAAATATTTTAAATTTTATAACCAAAATTCATGTTCTATTGTATCATTTATTGAAATAAAATCAAAAATAAAAATCCATTTTTTTCTTAAAAAATCGTAATTAGTATACAAGGAGTCTAAATCATTCATAATAGAAAATGAATTTTACAACCAAACTTCATGTTATATTATATCATTTATTGAAATAAAATCAAAAATAAAAAACTAATTTTTTTCTTAAAAAATCATAATTAGTATACAATTATACTATCTATTAGAATAAAATTAAAAAATCAAACAAGGGGTCAAACTGTAATGGACACAATATCTTCTACCTTTAATTTGGGTAATTTGGTCGTTTAAATGACCAAATTAAATTCTAATAGATAATATAATTGTATACTAATTATGATTTTTTTTTAAAATAGATTTTTATTTTTAATTTTATTTAAATAAATGTCATAATAGAATATGAGCTTTGATTGTAAAATTTAAAATATTTGATATTCTATATTTGATTGGAGTATTTTTTATATAAGTGTAACATTTTAAACTTGAGGGGTCTAAGTATTACACACTTACAAAACTTCAGGGGTTTGAGTGTAATTTAACTAACCAATATACTAACGGACATTGACAACAGGGGTCTAAGTATTACGCACGTACAAATCTCAGGGGATCTGTATATAATATTTTAAATATTAGGGATCTGAGTGATTAAGTGATAAACCTTAAGAGGTCTGAGTGTAATTCTCCCTTACTTTTGCTACTTGTTGCACACTTGCATTACAGGTAAATCATTTTAAATTGTCGTATTTGTATATATTTTTTTAATGAGTAATGCTATACCATCCAATGCCCTCGATCTTTTCTCTAAGGTTTCATATTTTCTGATTGACGGACAATGATATTTTGTTTTTTCTGTTGCAGGCATGGAGAAGCATTCTGTGAGGGGACAGGCTTTGTTCAAGTTCGGTACATTCAAGGGAATGTAGAATTTCACACAGTGTTCATTTATAGCCATTTCATATGTGCAATATCCTGTTCAAAAAAAAATGTGCAATATAAATTTTTGGAACATTGATTATTTATTGTGGTTATTATGCAGCGTGGTCTGTTTTTTGAAATTACATACTCCCAGCTTATTGTGGATGCACAAGTTAGGAGGCAGATGATGTCTAATGCCATGGTAAGGATTGACCTTTACATCCTATGGCCATTTAGATTGGAGACGTGACTACATGAGTTTTGGGATTTTGAATAACGTTATAATTCAAATTTAGACACCACCCTCTACAACTGCGTTTTGTAATGCTCATTGATGGGTATAATTTGCAGAGGAATCTATGTGAAAACAATTACAATATTTGTAATGAGATGGCATGGTTATGCTAGGACTTGTACCAGTTATTCTACAAGTACATCAAGCTTACCTTAGGAGTTTGACTTGAGCCTACATTTTGCTGTTATGAGGAGCAATTTGGATTTGAAGATGCATCATATGTGAACACAAAACACTGGAAGGATGTCTGTGAACAAAACAGTGCAGTGACAAAATCGATATAATACTGCAATATTTGAAGTAAGCTTAGTGTCATCACTTCAGGTGTTTGGATCTCTATTAGCTAAAATTTTGAAAATACTAAAGGAAATCAAGCCACTGAAATGCATGTAAAATGCTATGACTGAAATGCATGTAAGATGCTATAACAAAGCTGTTCTTTTGAAATGCCACAAAACATTTCCGGTTGGAATAGATTATAAAATAACGATTGGTGTGCTTTATGGTGCACAAATGTTCAGCTACTAGGAACTGTTGGGCTCAATTTCTAAGTTTAACCAAAATAAGGGCATTGGATGGGTAGGTTATTGACTTATTGTGAACGGGAATGAGCTGATTTAAATTGACTTTTGTCTAGCTCTAACTTGTAATTCCGAAGAGAGTGTTCCATCTATAAATTGCAACTTTGGGAGTAGTGTTCTTTGTTAAACCTATAGAAAATCAAGATGTCTTTGTTTGAAGTTGTTTGCGGGTTTGGAGTTGCTATCAGAATGGATGGGAAGGTTGAAAAGATAGAGTTGAAAAGATAGAGTTGAAAAGTTTAAAATTAATTTTTTGAAGTCTGCAATTTTGAGTAGATTCACTTTGCAAACCTCAATTTGCTGTGGTGCAATTAGAGTTAATTGATAATATTGCTTCCTACGGAAGCTGATGTACTCATAGTTTTAGATGCCCATTAAAGAGTTGCGAGTCTCAACATATTGTAGAAGTTAGTAATATCTTTTTTTGTCTGGGCAACATGTTGTAACTCATTATGATTGCATGTGTTTTTCCAGGTTCTTTTTCTTGATATGTTTTGGGGTGTATATGACTGTGTAGACATCTGACAGTATATATCTTGAGCATACGACAAGTCTTGTATTACTACTGGCCTTTAATAAATTATAACATGTAAAACCCTAGAAAATTTAAACTTTTGTGAAAAAGGGCAAAACGGTAAATTGCCACAACGGTACAGGTTGTAAACCTGAATTTTTCTGGAACTCGGATGACAAAACGGACGTCACCGTCGGATTCGTCTCGCGAAATCTAGTTACCCTAACAAATTTCATTAAATTCCGAGTTAGTCAGATTTTTCGCGTTTTACGAGGCGGTCGGACCTCGGGAGACCCAAAAACGAAATTCTGAATAAAATTTTAAATTTTGGGGAAATAAATGACGGCAAGTTAAAATAAAAATATTTTGAACTTGAACCAGAGCGAAATTTAATCGTTTCGGGGCTAAAACGGACCTAGGAAATAAGGGCCGTGTGGCGCATTGTGGGTCAAGTATTTAAAGAGTATTTAAAGGGAAGAAAATCAGATTTTCTCCCCATTTGTTCAGCCGGTTCTAGCGTGAGAAAGAAGAGAGGGAAAGGCTAGGTTTTCTCCACCTTCTCTCTAAGATCCTCGTCTCCACGGAGCTCAAATCAACTTAAGCCAAGAGGAAGAATTGTTCTCCTCTTCAAGGGCTACAAAACCCTACCAAGAAGGACGAATTTCACCGAAGTTCCAAAATCGAGCTTGGAAAAATCAAGGGTTTTGGGCAAGATAGAGATTCTTGAAGGTGTCTACCAAGTGGGTTTACGCTTCAAGAGGTAGGGTTTCTTCCTACTAAGGTTTATTCCAAACCTAGAATGTTTTAATGAAATGGGTAGGATGATAGGATGTGTATCTCTTGCCTATTTGTTTGATTTGGGTGAAATGGGTATGGAATTGGGTAAAGATCAATTTTAATTGGATTGGTAATTAGAAGTTTCTAAATGAGATTTCTAGAATTGGGTACATTAAATTAATCCAATGTGAATCTTGGGTTATATGGAATTGTGGGCATGTTATGTGTTTATGTATATGCCTTGAGGAATTTAAGATGTTGATAGCATGATTATGTGACAACATGCTTGGAAATTGTTTTATGGAAATTATATGCTTATGATATGATTTTGCCATGAAGTGTGTGAAATGTGTGGTAAATGTTCATATGTTACTCATACCATATTGAACATTGTATTATTGTGCAATGGGACATCACATTGCATATGCACGGGAACATCGCATTTAGTGGGTGTGTGTGCATGGTGGCTGTCTTCACCAAGTTTGGTGGACGACGAGTGGGCTCGGGTGATACGGGTTGATGACCTAGTCGAGTCTCACGGTTTGCATGGTTGTTAGGGTTGGGGTAGCAAGAAGGGCTAGACTATCCCTCGGGTGAGAGACCCGGTGATTGGATACGCACTCCGTTGGTATATGAGCCCATAAAGTGTGTCGGTGTACGCAGAACCGTTGGTGGAAGTCCATGAATTCCGTGTAGGTTGGGTGACCTTTGGTGTGATTCCATGAACATCCACCCCTATAAAGACCCTGGAATGAAATGTCATTTGATGTGCAACATAAATGACGGATTGGTACGCATTGGCACTTGCATGTGTAGAGGAGCCGGGAAGGGCTCGGTTGATATGCATGAGTGGGTCTCACCTCATTCCATAGCATGGCATTGCAAATTCCATCATTGAATATAATTCCTTGCTTGGAATGTTATGAATTGTTGATTTTGGCATGTGAACATTTCATATGCATTTAGGTTGGAGAGTAGCCTCATTAGGAGATACCCTATTGAGCGTGGCTCACCCTTTGTGGGAAAAATATTTCAGGTGCGGGGTTTACACCGGCGGACGGCTCCCATTTCGAGCCTCAAGGTTGAAGAAAGCCGACTTGTGGCTTTTATGTTATTTTGTGAAGCTTTTGTAAGAATTCCATTTTGATATGTAAATATATGGAATCAATTGTAATAGAACTTGTACAAACCATGTTTTATATGGAAATCCTTGTCAAACATGTATTTGATGAATTGGGAAAGGTTTTGAATGGATTAGAAATGAAAAATGGTTGAAAATGGCAAAACTGGGCAGAGAGTACCGGTACTGGGTACCGGTACAGTATGGTACCGGTACCCCCTTTCCAGTAGGTTAACAGTACCGGTACTGTGTACCGGTACATCGGGGTACCGGTACGGTATGGTACCGGTACTGTGTACCAGTACACTCTCCAAAATTTACTGATTTTTAAATTGCTTTGCCCTATTTTCAATCTATGTTTTCCCTTCCTCCAATGATGTAAATGGACTATAATGGAGTATAAATCATAGTATTTTGAATATTGGTCGAACCCAATGAATAATCGAATCCGGTTAACAATTGTGAGTTAAAGATCCCGGGTAAGGGGATGCTACTGCCGTGGTGTTAGGTTGAGTGACATCCACGGGTATTTTCGCGGGTTGACGGATGGTCAACGGTTAATATAGGACCCCTGGAAAATGGGGCGTCACATAACATATGATTGTAATGTTCGATAGTTTAGCAATTGAACATTTCACAAGTCTGGTTTACTGGTGTAATCTGAATGTTTGACTGAACTGATGGTGTATATAATGTTGAACTGTAATTGTGGTGCTACACAGAAACTGGACGCATATTTTAATTTGTAAACATGGAAGAGACTATGTCACTATGGTAATGGTCTACTAGAAGCATGTAAAGAACAACTCTGTATGCTCTGTATTGGCTTTTTTTAATTATAATGTTTAGTTTTCCTAGATTTACTCAAATATAAATCCTTCTCCTTTGCTCCATAATACTCTACTTTATTAAAGTACGGAATAATCGTTTGAGTGTGCCGCTGCAATAACTACTTTAACTACTGGATTTGGATGTTGAGAGTTAAGAATTTGATCGCACTTTCCTTGGAGCGAATTTCACAACACAACTCCTTTTTTATTTTTTACTGTCCATGTTGATAGTGCTCCTCAGGTTTCATTTTTTCCACATAAAAATGCATGGGAGATTCTTCTGTGCTAGAATCTGCTTGATACCTGAATCAAGCATGCTAGGTTTTCCAAGACATGTAGGAGAGTATGAACCTAAATAGATACCATTAACATGTACGGTGCATATCTATGTGTCGTGACATTGAAAGCCTCAAAAGAGCATGACCCATACAAGTATCATAAGGAGTAGAGAAAGAAGATCATATAGGAAATTGTTAAAATGTTAATACATGTATGTTTATTGAGTTCATTGAATGATATTGATACAATGGCAAGTCCATTTGTGAATTTTTTTTTAAAATTAAGTGGAAAGCAATCCTTAAGTCTTTGTCAATGGTTGATTATGTGGGTGGAAGCTCATCCTCTACTCAAGCACATGCATGTTGAAAACTCAGTTATTATGCCAACGTTTAAGCAATTCATATGCATAAAATTTTGAGTTGGATAACAAAATCTAATTTTCCACGTACCACTCTTATTTAAAATGTTAATACATGTATGTGTATTGAGTTCCTTGAATGATATTGATACAATGTTGTCCATTTGTGATTTATCAGGGAATGTCAACTTCTATTTCCTAAAAGTAATGGAGGATATAAGTATGACTATACAACTGCTCTCTGTCTTGCTTAAGTTTCCAAGATACTTCTTGCCACTAATCTTATAAACTTTTCTGGTTACATGTAAGGCATGATATAATAATTTGTAGCCAAGATTTTTTATTAGAAGTCCATTTTGGCTATATAATGTTTTATGCAAAAGTAGCAATTGAAAATTTATTGTCAGTTATCGCTGCAAAAATTTATTGTCAGTTGGAAATTTATATCACAAATACGTTATATCCATGGTTGTCTTGTCTTATACTGTGAATAAATTATCTCTCTTTTAGAGAATCGATTATGTTTCTCATACAAGCGCCTTTTTTTGTTGTGGCTCATTATTTGTTTTGGTAGTCCCATCTGCCATATGCATGTATTGTGGTTGTAATATTTTTTTCTTGTAACAGTTCATGTGCAACGCACGTGTGCACTAACTAGTAGTACAAGATGTCTTTACAGAAATTAAGCAATCGTTTGTAATATATTTGAATACAAAAGTATGGTCTTTATAATATAAACGATTGCTTAATTTCTCATTAACTATGGTTTAATGCAGTTTGATGTAACATTTAAGGTAAACTTAGCGGCAGCCCATCAAATACAGATGCTTCACAATATATGTGAGAACAAGCAAATTGTAGCTTTAATTAATCGCATCAAAATATGATATAGTAGTTCTTTTCATCCCATTATAGTCAACCAAAACAAAAATATTTAGGACTATAAATCATTAATATTATAATTATTTGAAATCCAAAAAATCTGACATGCTTCCAAACAATATATGGTTTAATGATAGTGAATTTGTTTGCATCTTGTAAAAAAATATTACTGCTCTCATTTCTTTCAGCCTTGTTGAATTTCTAGTTTCAAATATTGTCTAAAACTTTATTAGGCAGTTCAATTTCTCGAACACTACAAAGTGAACTCAAAAAAATCTACCAAACTTGAAAAACATACACCAAGAAAATAATATGCACATTTCAAATCGAATGAAGTCTACTGATCGTCCTATTGTCACGTAACACCATTAATACACAAATAACTTATATCCAGATGTTAATAAATTGAATGAATTGTTTTACATGTTAAAAAAAAAAAAAAAAAGACAGCTATGAGCCTATGAGTGTACCATAAAATCTGACCTTGACCCTCATTAAATGAAAAACTAAAAACATCTCTTAAAATATAACAGTACAAACTTAACTATAACGAAAATGAAATATAAAGTGGGCAAGAAAAGTAATGAGACATCATGACAAAAAAGCCATGATTTTGCGTAAACATGAAATTGAATCTAGGGGAAAGGTGTTTTCAATTTTTTTTTTGGCTACAGGATGTTGAGATTTGTGCCGACTACTTTCTCGAGCTGGAATACTGGCTACCGTAGGCCGATGGGGTTTAAAACCAATGTTATCAGAACCAGACCGGTCATCAAACCGACAAATAAACTGAGTCAATGGTTCACTGGTTCAACCGTTGAGTCAACTGATCGGACCGGCCATATAATTAAAAAAAAATTTGTAGTGCAAGAGTACAACGTAACAAGGGAGAGAGAGAGTGCAAGAGTACGCTCACAAAGTGTAGTGTGTCCCCTGTGTAAGGGGCTTATAATTTATAGACATGGAACCCTAGCTGTAGCGGTGACGTGAAGGTCAAACTATTAATTTACCGAAGAGGATAGCTACAATTGGAAATAGATACTATTTTGAAGTAATAACTATTCAGATGGTTGCCCTCTCATGCATGTTGACTCTTCCTAAACTCTTGAGCTTTGGATTGGACTACAAATCATAATCTAAGTCTTGCCTTTCTCTTGATAATTTGAGCTCAACTCATGAACTGAGTCCAAACCTAATTAGATCTAGGCTCGTCAATCTCAATTGCTATTTTTAAATTCTTGGAACTCATTTGGTGCTGATAACTATTACCTTTTCAAATTCCAAGGTAACCATTTATGTACCTCACGTTTAAAAGTTGTAACTATTCTTGAATCTGAACGGGTCACATCGACTTACTGTGTCTTCATTATAAATTAAATAAATGTTCAATGGAAAAGTATTATTCATCACAAGTATTATTCATCCACTTTTTCGAGAGAAAGATAGAATTTAATCCAAACAACATTACAAAAATACTTTTAAAAGAAGGGGTCACTGAGAACTTGCAGAAAATCCTTACACAATTCCAATAGTAAAAATCACTTCGCTCAACAGACCATATAGGGTAGACAAAAACGCTAAGAGAACTTTCAAACCTTGTGACAAAAAAAAAACTTTCAAACCAACCTACGAAGGCAATCAACGTAGGCAAAAGAATAAAGAGAAAAAAAATAATTTTGAAGGGAAATACTAATGGTTGAAGATCAAAGAATTTTATGAAAAAAAATTCAAATGAGATAAGATAATTGGGTCATAGGTCTAACTCATTAGAAAAATTAACAAATTTCACTAATCCAACCATCCATAGTAATTTTAAATTTTTTGATAAATTCTTTCGGTAAGCATAATACTAATCAATATTTAATATAATGATGATAACACCACTACACGAATTTTTCGAAAAAATCAAATGTGTAACATTGTTGTCCATACAAAAGTTGATTATTCTGGAGTCAGCAAAATTACAATTTTGACAGTTTAAGCCGACGAATAACAATGGGAAATTCAATTCCCAGCGCCAATAAACAGTAAAACCATGAGCCACATTTGCCGGTGACTATATAAACGCCGGAATTCCTTCTTTTTTTTTTGGTAATTTTATTTTTTTTTGCCCAGTTCAACAAACCAGTGCACTATCATCAAACATAAAACCTGCAATGCATCCAACAAATTATGCAATCAAATTCATAAAAGCCACCAACCATTAAACTTCAATTAATATAAGAAACTTATATTAATTATAAGTTTTGTGGCAGTTTTCTTGCTTCTTGATCCTTGCATGCAATTCTGGGCTACAATTGATTGCATGTAATCGATTTACAATATACTACAATTATTATCTTCGAACCCACCAAATACAGAGCCTTAAGATTATTATATCGTAAATAGAATAGATAAGAAAAATCCATGTTGTGATATGATCATAACAAAAACCACTAATGGAATGCAATGTTGTGATATGATCATAACAAAAACCACCAATGGGATGCTATTGTGGAGTATACGAGATTGCATATTAAGTAAGATCAACCAAAAAATGGAACTATTTAGATGTTATCAAAACCACCAAATAATGAAACTCTTGACAGACTAATCAACTTTGCCAAAAAACACACCTATAGAAGGGCAAACATTTCAACAATAGTGCTATCTTTATTGAAATAAAAAAATTGGTGAGTCGAAAAATAAAAAAAAATCATCAACTCTAGCCAATGCAAAAACCAGCTGAGTGGAAAATGAGCATAGATATAGGTCTGAAATATGAAGACAATCCTACAATCTGGAAATATGAATTGGCATCAAACTATAAAGTATAAGGATATAGGTCTGAAAACCGTAATACTTCATCAGACTAGATGAAGTATGAAATGCAGAAGAAGAGGCTCCAGCATGTCCTTGAAACTGTCTCTCTAGCATGTCCTTGAAACTAGTTATATAATTTCCATATTTTATTTCTCACTGAAAAGTTAAAGCACCTTCACAAGCTATTCCACCTTTTGGAAAAACCAACCAAGAAATTCAAAGAGGAGAATGATCAAATCTTTTCTTTTTCGTATCAAATCAGAATAAAACAATCAAGGATAACAAGTCACCTAGGAAGAGTCTTCTAAGAAATTTACCTCTCCTATGTTTTCATAACTCCTCTAAGAATTTACCTCACCATCCATAATTTCAGCTCGAATTTGTCCAAAAATGAGATTTACTTTAATGCATTGTAACCCAAAAATGATTTCAGTTCAAGAGAAATGCAGCCGAAAAACAAAAAGGATATTGTTCTCTAGTTAGCTACAAATACAAACAAAGGAAAAAAAAAGCCACAAATTTATGGACTATGTGAATACACATTCGAGAAAGAAGCCTAAAGTCGAAGAAACAAACCTGGAAACCAGTTTCTAAATAAATTACGTGGGGGAAGTGAGAGAGAGAAAGAGAAAGACTATATCCTTCACTTCCGGTCACTGGCCGAGTATGAGTCTATGAACTCTGTACAATGTTGATTAACAGGTGCTGTGATGTTTATTGCAATCGGATCAGGTGAAGTTATGAAGCGAGCTCGGTTGACGATTCTGAGCTCAGTTGACGATTTCGTTCACACTTCACCAACCAAAATTCATCAAACTTTCAACAAGATCTTTGGAAGAGACATTACGAAGTGTTAGTGGCTTTAAAGGGAAAATAAAAAAATAAAACTTCTATGCCAACTGACGCCATTTAGGGAGCTATTACAGCTCAAAAGCACCGAAATATGCCGACGTCGAGCCAAAAAATACATCTTTTACCGGCCCTTATAACAAAGGTCGGCTAATAATGCCAGGGAAAGTTAATTTTCTTGTAGTGCACGCCACTATTCTCTCTTCCTCTGTCCCCCAGAAAAATTCTAAATTTAACATCCAACCAAAACAACAACGTTGCTTTTGCAATGCTTAGAAGTGATTGAAAAGAGAGCTGACATAACACAGTGACCAAAATCTGTCTTCTGGAGTCACACGTGCAATCATCTTTACCATCAGCCATAAGGATAACAATCAATTTCTGTTGGAGTGTGAATCCATTCATGAAACATTTCGAAGTTGTGGTGATGAACCTTTATGGTTCATATAATCTGCTTGAGGTTCCACCAGGTTGTTTTTGCTAGAAATGCCATTTGTTTTGCTGTAACATCACCAAACATTGGAATGGCTTTATAGCTTATGGCTTCTCAAACACAATGTATTGACAAGTTTTACTACAACCCGTGTCTTCGACATGAAAAGATGATGTCCTAACCACTGAACGAAAGGGACCAAAAAGTCATTCTTCATATACCCCAGAATAGAAGTGGTTCGTTTGGTTCCTATACACAATTCAACCTTCCCCACCAACCTAGTGACACACCATCCACACCCCTTCTCTTTCTCTGATCATAAAGCCCCCTGATTCTGCAACAATTTCCTATGGTATACAATAGAAAACTCAAACACAACCACTTATCCCAACTGTAAAGTAGTGACACAAACATACTTTTAGGGATGATGCCTCAAAGCCCAAAAAGCTACCAAACAATAAAATGCAAAAACTAAATTTCTACTGAATCTTATTCCAAAAGCTTGGTCTTCAATGAGTGGTTAATCAGGCTTGTCACACAAAGCAAAACAATTGCAGCCCAGAACAGCATCAAATTCAAACACAGCAAGAGTTTGATCACTAGAGTTCATTTAGAGGTTGATATACGCACCCAACTCATCTAGCAAATAAGCACTTAATTAGAGAACCAAAACACAGAAAAAAGAGCAATAAAGGAATCAAAGAAGATAAAGGAACACCAAAGATTTTAGTTTTCTTTTTCCTCTTCTTCAGAAGCACATCTTTAGGCACATTGGATGTTGGCTAATTTTCCAGACAAGGTGCAGGTACAGTTTACTCTTTTAGAGTTTTGCACACTTTTGAAGTTGATTTTGAATAATATGAAGCCAAAATAAGAAATGGGCTAAAATCAAGGCCCAGAATAAATGAAATACCAATATATTATGTCCACAAAACATGCAATTCAAATACTTCTGAAGTATAAAATAAAACAGAGGAAATATGACAACTGTTGCAACTTAAAGCAGAGAGAGAATTGGTTGCTGAGACCTTGGCATAAATGTTACTGCACAAATACAGTTTACCGCCGGAGTTTTGTCAATTGAGGTTCGTGCATCCTGTCTTTTGAGGAGAAAAGGAAGATAAGCAAAGAACTTGATTAAACAATGATGCGAAGAGTGTAACCGCAAGTGATCATATGCATATCTGCTGAAGTTCCTGACCAGTCAAAAACATCAACAGAGACACTCCCTCAAAGTAAGACAACATAGGATTTGGGAGAGAGAAAATGCAGCTTTGAGAAGGAGATGAGACACTATTAAATTCATAATTAAAGTTGGAGTTTGAAAATCGTGTTGAGGCATGGTCACCAGGCCATAACTATACTCCTCTTTGTCAAGACGTATCACAAGCATGAGGCTTACATCACAAACCTCTCCCTCCCACTCCCCCTCCCCCGCTTTTTACAAATGCTAGAATGAACACTGCTGTCAAACAAAAAACTAAGCACTTATTTCAATGTGAAACCAAAAGAACTGCACAACAAACAGCTTTAGCAGAAACAAATCTGTTTATCAACAAAGTTCAGTTGGAGTGACAATCAAAGAAATTGACCTACACACCCAGCAATAGACGTCAACCAATAACTACCAATTCATCCAGCATATAACCAATTAATTGAAGTACCAAAGCACATAGAACAAAGAGCAAATAAGGCAAGCAAAGAACACAGAGGAATACCAAAGATTCTATGTAGCTATTTTCTATCTATCCAGTACGTTAAGTCACATCCCTTATGGATTTGCATTTAGCCTGCAACAGGTAGCCCTGCTAGCAAGTTTTTAATGCATCTTTTAGCTCATACAGTATGCTAACAGTCGTGCTCAATCATCTTTACAGTGAAGCGTAAGCATAACAATCCATTTCGGTTGCAGTGTTAATCAATTCCTGTAGCATTTCAATATTGTGCTGATGAATCCTTATGGTTCATATAATCTGCTTGATGTTCCTCCAGGTATTCGAGTGATTTCCTAGCATTTTGTGTTTTGCTAGAAATACCATTTTGTTTTTAGCATTTTGTGTCGGCTAGAAATACCCATTTGGTAGGCTTTCATCGCGCCAAACATTTGAATTGCTTTATAGATATGGCTTCTTAAGCACATTATATCAACACAATTCTACCCCATGCATCTAGAAGAATTTCGTTACCTAATAAAAAACTCAAACTGAATGACAGATCTCAACAATAAGGCAGTGATACAAACATACTTCTAAGGATGATGCCTCAAAGCCCAGAAAGCCACCAAAGAAACTTAAAAAAATAAACCAAATCCAGGAATCTTATCTTAAAATTGGTCATGAATGTGTGATTTATAAGGCTTGTCACATGAAGCAAAACAATAACAACCTAACTGCATCAAAAAAGAATCTGCAAGAAAATAAGGACCACTACATACATTACCAAACCTATAAAAACATTATTACATAAGCAAATCAGAAAACTGGCCACCAAACATCTACAGCAGAAGAAGAAAGAATGACTGATTACTAGAGAACAAGAGACACGGAGTCAGTAACCCTTGCAGAGGCTTGTTGACTTCCATTGCACTTTTTTGATGAGAAACGAAATAACTTTATTAATATTAGGAACTTCCTGACAGAAAACATTGGTTCAAAGCAGAACAAGGCATATATGCTAAAGTTCAATAAAAAAAGACACTGCCTCAAACAGTGGCAGAAAAACGATATCAGTGAACTAAAACGGCATCAAAACAGAAACAAAAATAAAATATAACTGTTACCAGCATTACCAAGGTTCCAACAAAACTTGCCACCTTTTTATGTACCACGAGATTATTAGTCGCTCGTTGGATTTATTCTCAAAACACCAGAAAACATCTTTGGCATACTAAATAGAACCGAACGCACAATAATGGCTGATCTTAGTGACTCGACTTTTGCACTACCACAACAAGCTTACCAACCACCAACCAACCTACAGTACCAATCTAATTGATCAAAAAATTTAGTTTAGAGGATGATCTGCACTCCTACAAATAGAGGTGAACCACAAATATAACTACTAATTCATCTAGCAAATAAGCACTTAATTAGGGAACCAAAGCGCACAGAAAAAAGAGCAGTAAAGCAAGCAAAGAAGGCAAAGGAACACCAAAGATTTTACGTGGAAAACCCTCCAGTGTAGAGGGAAAAAACCACGACCGGCAAATCTCCACTAATTGAACTTGGAAGTACAGTGAGTGACAAGTTTTTGCACAAAGCTTGATGCATTACAATAAATTGAATCTTCAAAGCAGCAAAATTCTTGACTAGGCAGCCCAGAGAATGCTTCCAAATAAATCCAAGGAAGGAGCCCAATCGTCAGCAAGACTTTTATCTTCAAGGGGAGTCCAATCGTTGAATGCAACTCTTTCTTCTTTTCTCTTCTTTTTTTCCATGTCTGGCACCTTTCTCCTGCTTCTCAGAAAAATTCTTTCCTTTCTTCTTCCTTTTTTTTTTTTTTTTTTTTTTTGCTCTTTTTTTTTGCTTTTTTGCTCTTTTTTTTTTTTTTTTTTTGCTTTTTTGCTCTTTTTTTTGCTTTTTTGCTTTTTTGCTTTTTTGCTTTTTTGCTTTTTTTTTTTTGCTCTTCTTGAGAAGCAGATCTTTCAGGAGATAGGAACCAGCAGTATACCTGCGTAGAGAAAGTTGAATAAAAATTCCTCATTACCAAGAATCGAATTTGATGAATGAAGAATTCTCTTCTGAATAAACAAGAATCAGCATGCACGTATCGACATCAACATTCCAAGAAACATGATGAGATACACATACCAAGAAACAAGTCGAAAGATCCTCTTTTTTGTCGATAGGACGAAGTCGAATAATCCTCATCGATCATCATCAAGATTCAAGCATCAAGCATCATCGTCAAGATTCAAGCATCAAGCATCATCGTCAAGATTCAAGCATCAAGCATCATCGTCAAGATTCAAGCATCAAGCATCATCGTCAAGATTCAAGCATCAAGCATCATCATCAAGATTCAAGCATCAAGCATGACGGTGTCTCCATCCGCATCAACCATCACATTGGCATTGACGTTCGCATCCACATCCACATCAACATTCACATTCCCGTTCACATTCACGTTCACGTTCGCATCCACATTCAGGTTCACGTTCGCGTTGAAGTTCAGAGCCCTATTATCAACTCCCCTCCTCCTATTACGCACATGAGGATGATCATTCCCATTAACCAGAGCCGGAGCCGTAGACGGGAAAGAAAAAGGCAATCGAATCACCCGAAAGCCCCTTCCAAGTAGCTCACGACGCAACTGACTGCCGTGGCCGAGATTTGCCGGATTTACCCGATTTGGTTTGCCCAACGACACCTTGCAGCGACAAAGAGGACAAGTCTTGCTTCTCTTAAGCCAAGAAGCAATGCAGTGACGATGGAAGAAGTGGTTACAGGGCAAGTGGTTCATCTCTTGATTCTCTGCAAATTCCTCCATACAAATCGAACAACATGATCCCGAATCCAACTTCGAAAGAGAACCTGCCGTCATTCTGACAATTGGGAGCGAAGGAGGGGATGGAATTGGCGAAGAACGAGGGGCAACGCCATCGATGGGGTTTGAAGCAAGATTCGTAGTGGGGCTAGGGTTAGGGTTTGAAGGTGTTCGACAGAGATTCGTCGGCATGATTGTTAGGGTTAGGGTTTGAAGGTTGTTCTCTCTCTCTCTCTCGTGTGTTTCTCTCTGGGTGGTGTTTGTGTGTTTTTGTTTTCTCTGTCAACACTCTCAAGAGTGGAGTCTATTTATATGCAGAGAGTCCTACTTCTTCTATTCAGAAAAGAAGTCATGTACTGGTAGAGTTGTTTACGGATTAATTAATTTATAAATCATGCCATGCCGCCTTAATAATCAGTCTATTTATCCCCTTAATTAGATACGGGATCACCAATACCTATAATTAATTGATTTTAAATCAGCAATGCCGCCTTAATATTTGATGAATTTAAATTCAGACATACTATTTTCCGATGCAACCTTTACTTGTATTTTTATAAAATACGATGAAATTAAGTAAAAATTCAAATGTACTATTTTTACAAGTTTAAGTTCATTAAGTTATTCAAGTTTTTAATTATTAAAGAATTTGAATAGATCTTGTCATGGGGTGGTTTATATCGTTTTAGAGTTCTAAGTCTTTGTCGGAAAACAAAACTATATAAAGACGATAAGATATTTATTAAGAGTGACAATTTTTGACCAAAAAAAAATTATAATACGATTTGAAATCGATACAAAATTAAATTGTTAGGGTTGATTTTTTTCTTGACACGAATACCAAAATGATATAATCCGTTAACATAAATTATAAATGAATTGTGTTTGAGTTCAACCCAAGTAACACGAAATTGATATGATCGACCTGTTTAACTAACTGTGAAATAGGCTTCTTTAGCCTTTGAGTTTTCTCCATCATATATTCCCTTTGTTGCAAACATACCCACCATTATCTTCCCCATTAGACCACTCCCAACGGTCTATCCCTTGTAGTGGCAAATTCCCCACCCTCTTCCCCTGTTTCTTGTTCATCTGACTAGCCATGTTTGTTTGTATCTGTTGTGTCATTGACTTCAACCTCTGTCGAGCCGAAGACGAAAATGGCAACCTCTGTCCAATGCTCACTCAAACCGAAGACGAAAATCGCAAAGTTTCATGTATCGGCTGATCAAGTGGAGTCATCTTCCTTCACAGTAGCTAACAAGTCCTCGGAATGGCGTAAAGCAATGTGTTCAAAAAATTTCGCACTTCAACAAAATGGAACATGGTCTCTTGTTCCACCAATTTCGAATATGAACATTCCATATATCCAACAACTGAGTTTATTGGATTAAACAGAAACCGATGGTACGGTGGAACGCTACGAAACTTGCCTTGTCGTCAATGATTTTTAACAAGAGCTTGGTTGGATTATATTGTAGTAGTAGTATGTATGCAACAGTCATACTCCTAACTGGAAAAGAAGTCTGTAATGGTCTGCTTGATTGAAAGTGATGGGCCAGACCCAAATAATCCAATCCAGATATAAGGCCCAAAAGAGCTCAAGCTCATAGAAGACCAAGCAGGCCCTAGGTGGTCCAAACCAGTCAAGCCCATTAGGGAGCTACTCCACTAAGGGAGCATCCGGGAGCCTCACCCCCGCCGCTTGGAGAAAGTCAACATTCTCTCATCCTTTGACCAAGACCTTTGGAGAGCACCCCCTTGCCGGTTGAGGAGAGGAGAGGTCGCCAAGGAGGGGAGAGGTCGCTAAGGAAATGAGAGGTCGCTAAGGAGATGAGAGGTCGTCAACCTATTTAATACTAGTAAGTTGCCCCCAATCCGTTGTGACCGTCTATTAAATTATTACGTAGGCGACTATAAATTGTGAACTCCCCCAACACTTGGGGGGCATCTCACAAAGATCAAGTTCATCTCTCTTCCCTCTTATAATTCTCTACTCTCCCAACACACAGGAGTTAATAAAATTCCCGGCGAACTTAGCCATTGAAAGTGGACGTAGGTCATGTTGACCGAACCACTATAAACATTATCTTCTCTTTCTCTACTTATTTTACTGCATTTTACACTATTACTTGACTGTGGTGTGCAAACCAATTTGTGCATCATCAGTTTGACGTCGTCTGTGGGAACGACAAAATTCTCACTTCTAAACACTTTCTCTGTTGAATCTATCACGATCACCACCAGATCGATGAATCACCCTAAAAACAATCTAGCACGAGAGGAAGAGGTTGTTCCTCCCCCACCTGCCAATCCAGTCCCAAATGCACAGCAGATGCTGGACACAATGCAGCAGCTTGTAGCCTAGAACCAGCAGATTCTGCAACTGATGCTCGGACAACAAGGAGGAGCGCAGCCTGGACCTCAAGACAGAGGAGTCCCACGCCCTGGACATCAAGGGGCTCCCTGTGACGCCCCATTTTCCAGGGGTCCTGTATTAACCGTTGACAACCCGTCAACCCGCGAAAATACCCGTGGATGTCGCTTAACCCGATACCGCGGCACCACATTCCCTTTACCGGGATAAAAGAAAAATACAAGTCCAATTTCTTTCGGTTGGTTGACCTATCCGAGATCCAATATACCACCATTGGTATCCCCTTATTATCCATTTGTAACATTAGGAGGGAGGAAAACATAGCCCAAAAACTTGGCAAAAGAAATAGAAAATAAAAAAAAATTCTGAATTTTGGAGAGCGTACCGGTACGCTACGCCCTCTGGACCTCACCATACCGGTACGCGTACCGGTACGCCTGGCCCAGAATTTCCCTTTTTACCTGTTTTTCGTTTCCAAGTCATTCCAAACCTCCCAAAACTCATCCAACATATGTTTAATGAGATTTTCCATATAATACATAACTTATACAAGTTCCATTACAATTAATTCCATAATTTACACATCAAAATGGAATTTATATAAAAGTTTTTACAAAAACTCGAACTAAGGCCACAAGCCGGCCCCCTTCATACTTGATGCTCTCCAAGTGAGCCATCCGCCGGTGCAAACCCCACACCTGAAATGTTTCCCGTATAGGGTGAGCCAACGCCCAGTAAAGTAAATTCTACAAGGGCTACTCTCCCCCTAGATGCTCATGCTCATGCAACATTCATTTGCAAACAACCATTTCTCATAAGAACATGCATTCTAAGTTGGAATGCAATACTACCATGCCATGAAATGAGATGACACCCACTCATGCAATTCAACCTGAGTCCTCTCCGACTCCTACTACACGATGCAATGTCAAAGTGTTTCATTCCATCATTTATGTTTACATCAAATGACATTTTCAAAACTAGGGTCATTCTTGGGATCGGAAACTTCATGGACTAATACCAATGGTCTTCCACACCCATACACTTTATGGGCTCTTATACCAACGGAGTGCACCCTCCAAATCACCGGGTCTTTCACCCGAGAGGTCGTCATGCCTCTTCTTGCTCATCTCGACCTAATTTATCATGCAATCAAGCGGCTTAGCTAGGTCTTCGACCCAACTTTTCCCAAGCCATACCGTCAATCACCAAGTGTGGTGTTGACATCAACCATGCACACACCCATGTAATGAGATGCTTCCATGCACATGCAATGCTATGTCCCATTGCATACCACATGATGTTCCACATGTCAAGAACAACTCATGCACAATTTCAACATGTCCATGGTAAATTTATATCCTAAGCATATAAATACATATTCATTTCAATGTTAATATATCAACACATGCATCTATCAACAAACACATCCAATCATATCAATAGCATATGATTCCACAAGTTAAACTTAAGCATGTTATCACAATTTCGTTGGAATAACAACCAATTCCACAACCAAGGCATTTAAACAAACACCTTCTAGGCAAACAACATGTTATCACATAAGTTGTTCAATTTCTCTCAAGAAATTCCTATAGGCAATTTCTAGTAAACAATTTAGGATAAAATTAGTTTACCCCAATTGCATCAATAGGTAAGTGTGCTTTCTTAACAACCTATCCATTCTTTTACCAATTAAATCAAAATAGGCAAGGGTCATTGGCCTCTAACACCCTACCCATTTCTAATACATATTCTAGGTTCGGGATAAACCAAAGTAGGGAGAACCCTACCTCTAGAAGCGTAATTCACCCGAATGAAGCTTTAAGAACACTTCCCGAGCCCAAGACTAGATTTCGCCCAAATCTCCTCCTTTGGATCTTCGGTGAAATCCCTTGCTCTTGGTGTGGTTGTGTAGCCCTCGTCGATGTGATCGACTTTAGCTCTTGGCTCGACGGAATCCGAGCGACGGAACTCCGGGAATCGACGGAGAAAGCTTGAAGATCAAGGTTTTCTCTCTTTTCTCTCTTCTCTCTCTCTTGGCCGGCCAAACAAGAACACAAGGGAAGAAAAATTCTGATTTTCTAGATATTTACCCCTATTTATAGTTTTAAATACTCGGCCCACGTCGCGCCACGTGTCCTCCGCTTAATCGGGTCCGATTTAGTCCCGAAACGATTCGTTTGATCTCGGTTTAAGTTCAAATTAATTTTATTTGAACTTTAACTTAATTTTAAGGAAATTTTATAAAACTTATTTATGGGAACGTTCGTAGGGTGGATCGCCACGCAGTCGCCTCGAACGACGTGCAAAGTCCGACTACTTCGGAATTCGACGAAATTTGACAAGGTGACTAAATTTCGCGATACGAATTCAACAGCGAACTCCGTTTCCTCATCCGAGGTCTAGAACCTGAGTATTTTAAATACGCATTATAGTGGCAAATTACTATTTTGCCCTTTTTTGGAAAAAGTTTAAATTTCCCGGATTTTACACTCCCCACCTAGGCGCTCCCCATCTGGACGCCCCACCTCTAGGAGCTCCCTTAGGCGCCCCACACAAGGGGGCCCACCAAGAGGGACCTCCACCTCCTCCAGCTCATGCTCCCCATGGCGGAGACCCTCACTTCCAAGAGGAGGAGGGTGAAAACCAAAGCATGGAGCATGAGAGCCATTTTCGTGATAATTTCAGAGGACCTCCTCCCAATCACTGGGACGAAAAAATTAAGGAGGTGCAAAATCAATTGGGTGACGTCTTCAATGCCATGAAGGCACGGGGACCCGAGACAGTTGACTACCTCGTAAGTCGAACCGACACACCTTTCAAACCTGACGTGGCGAATTACCCACTTCCTCAGAAATTCAAGATGCCATGCGTCGAGACCTTTGACGGTACGAAGGATCCACTGGACCACCTCGAAACTTTTAAGACCTTGATGCAACTGCACAACGTCCCCGACGAAATCATGTGTAGAGCGTTTCCAACCACCTTGAAGGGATCTGCTCAACAATGGTTCTCCAAGCTCTCCCCAGCCTCCATTGGCTCATTTGCTGAGCTGAGCAGGTCCTTCATATCACACTTTATTGGAGGACGCCGCCACCAGAAGCCTGCCACCCACCTGCTCAACATAAAGCAGGACCAAGATGAGAGCTTCAGGAGTTACCTCACTCGTTTTAATGAGGAGGTCCTTCAAGTCGAGGAGCCCGATGAAAAGGTCAACATGACCGCCTTCCTAGGAGGCCTCCAGTCATCAAGCTTCCTTTTTTCAGTAATGAAGCGACCACCAAAGAGCATGCCAGAACTATTGACAAAAGTTCAAAAATATATGAATGCTGAGGAAATCAACAGGTCTAGGCGAGGTGAATCATCTCGCGGATCGCCAAAAGATTGACCTACATCTGCACTGTTCTCAAATAGGCAGCCTAACTCCAACTTAGCGGCTCTCTCGTGGGTCGCCAAAAAATTTTGGCCTCTACACTGTTCTCAAATAGGCAGCCTATCTCCAGCTTAGCGGCTCTCTCGCGGGTCGCCAAAAAAAAAAATATTGGCCTCTGCACTGTTCTCAAACAGGCAGTCTATCTCCAGCTTAGCAGCTCTCTCGCGGCTCTCCAAAAAAGCTTGGCATATCCCTGCTCTGTTCTTAAGCAGGCAGCCTACCTCTACACTGCTCTCAAGCAGGCAGCCCACCTATCTCTGCACTGTTCTCAAACAGGCATCCTATACCTCAAGTTTAAGGACTCTCTCACGGGTCGCCAAAAGCTCGGTCTCAAAAGATGTAGTTCTCTCACGAGCAATCCTCAGACTTTGTCTTTACTCTCACGCAAGCAGAATGCCTCTCTCTCTAGGTAATCATGTTAAATATGTTAATGTTTGGAATAACATTATTTTTGTCATCTCTAGGCAGGATCTTGAAACTCAGGTCGCCAGCAACCCGAGGGACTACATTAGATCAGCGTACCCAGCTATCTGGCCGCCCAAACCAGCTACCTGGCCGTCCAGATCAGAGGCGCCCCCCACGTTGCCTGCATGCGGCTGCGCACGCCCCTCTATGACTACCCTTGTTCGCCTCCTTTACACACAAGGGCATCTCGCCCGACACCGTGGCAAGGGCACCCACTCGCTTGATGGCCTGAGCCGCTCGCCCATCCTCAGTGGCATGATCCTCTTGCCCAACGAGCTCCCTTCATGCTCGCCCAAGCTACCCGGACCACCCAGGCCATCCCTCAAGTCAAAACGTGTGCCCAGACCATCCTCTGCACGGACAACAGGCAGCCGCAGCTGGGTTGTGTGCCCTGCCTGGCCCGCCTCATTTCTTGCCTCGCCAACATAGGCACCCAGCCCATGGCTGCCTCGCCCAGCAGCGAGTCCTGCGGGTCGCGCACCTCCATCTCTACTCCGGGAACAACACCAACTTCTCCAAGTTGCACACCAAGATTTGCAGATCCTCCTCCACAATACCAGAAAGTCCAACAAAATCCTCCAACCATTAGGCGACCAACCACTGGTGTCAATGAAAAGTGATGCAGGATGCGAAAAACTAAAGAAGGCATTGGGATCTGAACCCAGTCTCAAGCATTTCCTCATAAATGGAAATATCACCAGAGGAGTCATCACAATCAGGCTCACCCATCTCAGCCGATAACTCAGCACAATTGGAAGAATGTGGTAGGCGGAGACAATCCTCAAAATATCAGCATCTAAATTTAAAGTACTGGAAATAGTACTCACTTTTTGATCCATCATCGTCGAGAGCCACCTTGCTTCGGTGCCTTTTGTTGCGAAGGCGCGAAGTATTGCCTGAGTCATTACCAGGAAGGCTTTGAGAAGTTATACTCGGAGGAGTTGGATCATCACCACCAAAAGTGTTCGGCGTACTCTGTCTTTTGACTCCAGAACCAGGCTCGCCCAAGGCAGCCCGAGGCTCGCCCAAGATAGCCGCTCAAGGCGCCCCAAGGCGCTGGTCTGCTCGCCCAAGGCGCTGGCCTGCACTCCCAAGGCACCCAAGGAGCTGGCCTGTTGGCCTGCTCGCCCAAGGCACCTAAGGGGCTGGCCTGCTCGCCCAAAACACGCGATGCTCGCTATTTTGACCGTAATTTTTGCTTCGTAACTCCAAATAGGGCCTATAATATATCAAATCGAAACTCTCGACGAGCCCTACAATACTCACAGCTTATGGCTGTGATTGATGATGTAAAAAGCCCAAAAAAGACCTAGAAACAAGTGTTTTGACCTCTCGAAGTTTAAAAAAAAAAAAAAAAATTTGCCTACTCGCCTAGGACTCTCTCTGCTCGCCCAAGACACAGTGTGCTCGCTCAAAAGCTGTATGCTCGCCCAAAATCATGCGCCCAACTCTCTGCTCGAAGTTTTGACCATAACTTTTGCTCCGTTACTCGAAATGAGGCTTATAATATATCAAATCGAAGCTCTCGGCGAGCCCTACAAGAATCACAACATTTGGATGTGATTGATGTTGTTAAAAGCTCAAAAAATGCCTGGAAGCACATGTTTTGGCCTCTCGAAGTTTTTCCAGTTTTGCCGGTCAGCCGAAAAATCAAACTCAAACTGAATGCCCTCATTTCCAAGTTCCGTTAGACGCAGGACATTGGGGGTCAAATGATGGGCCATACCCAAATAATCCAATCCAGATATAAAGCCCAAAAGAGTCCAAGCTCATAGAAGACCAAGCAGACCCTAGGTGGTCCAAACCAGTCAAGCCCATCAGGGAGCTACTCCACTAAGGGAGCATCCGGGAGCATCCGGGAGCCTCACCCCCGCCGCTTGGAGAAAGTCAACATTCCCTCATCCTTTGACCAAGACCTTTGGAGAGCACCATAACTCCCTTGCCGGTTGAGGTGAGGAGAGGTCGCCAAGGAGGGGAGAGGTCGCTAAGGAGAGGAGAGATCGTCAAGTTATTTAATACTATTAAGTTGCCCTCAATCCGTTATGACCGTCTATTCAATTATTACGTAGGCGACTATAAATTGTGAGCTCCCCCAACACTTGAGGGGCATCTCACAAAAGATCAAGCTCATCTCTCTTCCCTCTTGTAATTCTCTACTCTCCCAACACACCGGAGTTAATAAAATTCCCGGCGAACTTAGCCATTGAAAGTGGACGTAGGTCATGTTGACCGAACCACTATAAACATTGTCTTCTCTTTCTCTATTTATTTTACTGCATTTTATATTATTATTTGACTGTGGTGTGCAAACCAATTTGTTCATCATCAGAAAGGATTGAAAATAAGAAGGATTAAAAAATAAAAGTGATAGATTTGTCATCCTCGAAGGAAGAAAATATTTTATCTATTTTTTATTTGGTATGATAGACAGAAAGTTGGAATGATAAATTTTACTACAAACTTAATTTACCATTATAACCTATTATATAAATGATTTTTTTTTCATTACAAATAAACTTCCAAATAAGATATCGAAAAGTTCAATCTCCCACTTTACCATGATGATACAAAAATATATATAAAAAAAAAAATCAATTTCAATTGCATGGACAAAACCTAATTTCCCTTTGGCACGTCAAAAATATAATACATATGTTTCTAGTAATGCACGACGTGCGTTGCACGTAAATAAATTTAAATAATATTTTTTATAAAAAATGTGAATTATATGTGTAATTAAATTAAATAATAAATTAGGTGTTGAATAATTAATCCATATTTTAATTATTTTAAAATTTAATTATTATTTTATTCTATAAATTTTTAAATACCTAATCTATCATTTATTTAGATATCTCTACGACCCTTTTAGGCATTTACACATCTAATTATATTATAGAATTATTAATTTTTATTGTGTTAAATAGATTAATTAGATCGCTTTAATATTATTATATTATTGTATACTAAAAAATAAAATATAACATATTTGACCGTAAAATTCGATCAAGTCCCATATATGTTACTTTTTCATATAGATATACAAGATTGTATATAACTGTACTATTAATAAATAAGTTCAAAAGAATTTAAAATTTTTTATAAAAGAGTACAAAACAAGTTGAAAGTCAAATATGAGTAAAAAGAGAAAAATTAGATGAAAGTATATACGTGAGTATAATTGACTTTATTATAATAATTAAGGGTAAAATAGAAAATCAATTTTTTTTTTACAAATACTGACATTTATAAGTAACAAAGATTAATAATGAAGTACAATCTTCTAGAATGTTTACAATTTAAGTGAATCCAAGTGTTCAGCTTCAGGCTAAGAATGGAGAAAATATTCATGACACTATGCGTCGTCACGTAGTGTCATTATCCAATAATAATATAACAAATAAATAAGTGGAATGAACACATTTTAATAACCACCTTATGTTAGTAGTATGTTCTAAGACCAATAATATAGATGATATTTTGGGGTTGTACTTGCAACATTCATTACTTAACTAAATAAAAGGGCAAGTTTATTTATCATGTTTTTGCTTTATTTCAATATACATGATATAGTCCATATAGTATAAATTAAGAAGATAGGTTCTCAAGGACTTGAGAAGAGGAGACATATACTTCTTAGTACTTAACTCTTTAATGTTCCTAGCCATAGGATTACTATGTGGGCACTATGTAATCCGGATAGATTAGCATACACTATGTTTACTCATATTTGATATGTGGTGACTCGTCCAAGTCACTAGTGTATGGACACTTAAGCAAGTGTATGGGTGCTTGTTAGAGAACAAGTACACTGAACGTGACCATTGACTAACGAAGGATTTTTCATATGGAATTTTACATACATGTTAGTATTAAACCCTAAAGTTATAGTTATGCAACTAATTCTTAGACTTGATACACCATGGTTATCTTGTGCATGAACTTCTATGCTTTAACTATACAACATATTCATATGCTAACTATGTAACTTGGATATATATTGTTGGACTTTGTTAGACATGCATGGAGATTTATGAGTACACAACATGGAATCTATCACCCTTAGTAAATAAAGAGAGAATGTCCTATGTGATCTTCTAGGATATGACTCAAGGAGTCATTGGTTAAGGCAGAATAACAATTAGAAAAGAGTTTCTAATTGATCATTAAGAGTCATAGTCCTAAGATCGAACACATAAGATTGAATTAGGGGTTTGCCAGTAATTTCATACCCTAGTAATTCAATTGGGGCATTGTGTGATAGAAGGATTGAATTGCATGACAACTATAGATTGAATGGGTTCTTTGCCTACTTTGTGCTATTCGGAGGTTAATCATGATATGCTGCTAGGTGTCACTCATAATTAGTAGAAGCTCGAAGAATGAAATTAATATAAATATATTAATTGTTCTTCATAAAGGGAGAATTAGAAGAGTTCTAATTCAAGCTAAATTAGAAAGAGTTCTAATTTTAGATGTTACATGTAGTTAGTATTGAATGCCTACAACCGGGTATGCCTGAACTTATAGGGTCACACACAATAAAATTGATTGGAAACTAAAGGATAAATGAGAGAAAACCAATTAAGAGTTAATTGAGGTGAAAACCTAATTAAGAGTTAATTGAGGACTTTATTACAATTAATGGTTAATAAAGAGATTATATGTAATTATAAGATAATTACAATTTGACCCAAACTAGGATTAGAGTCTTTAAAACTTTATAAATACCTTTTATGTGGGAGGTGGATACATGATAACAACTCTCTTCCAAGCACAAGAAGAACTACCCTCATTGTCTCTCTCTACTAGTTTGTCAAAGGTTGAGGTAGATTCTTCTAGTTTATCAATTCGTGTGGATACCGATAGAGGCCAAACAATTGCGAGGCTTGGGGTAAGATCAAATTCAGATTTGAAGGTTCAAAATTGTTTGAGAAAGATTGAAAATCGTTCAAAGCATACTTCAAGAGGTAACCCTTAATCTTCACTATAGATATGAAGTTTCTCGGTTTGTATTAAACATGAATAGATTTTGGAATGGGGAATCAAATTTTTTAAATTATGTTGCGTTCTTTACATGATTCCTTTCACCTTACATGTC
This sequence comes from Ilex aquifolium, assembly GCA_951799425.1. NCBI lineage: Eukaryota > Viridiplantae > Streptophyta > Magnoliopsida > Aquifoliales > Aquifoliaceae > Ilex > Ilex aquifolium. The sequence goes on along the minus strand of OX637394.1, from coordinate 23,681,348 downwards.
ATTTGGTAACCGCCCCATATAGAAAAAGTGAGGTCTAATTTTTATCTATTTGATTATATTTCTATTTGATAGTAACAACACATGTCACTGATAACACTATGTCACTGTTACATTGAATACTCTATCGTAAAGAGTGATAGAGTTGTTTTGACCAAAAAAAAAAGATAGAGTTGTTTTGGGACTAGCCTAATAATCAAAGCAACCTATTTGGCCTATTAGGGCTTGTTATGTTGTTGATCCAATTATTAAGTGATGCACTTGTTAAATCACTTATTAGGGCTCGTATTGTAAAAGTAAAAATTAAATTATATAATTTAAATTAATTTTACATAAATGGATAAAATAAAATAGAGAGAATTACACTCAGACCCCCTGAAGTTTGTCATTTAATCACTTAGACCCCCTGACATTTGAAATATTATACACACACCCCCTAAAATTTGTACGTTGGTAACACTTAGACCTCCGCTGTAAATATATATGTCAATAAATTACACCTAGACCCTCTAAAATTTGTAAACATATATTACTTAGACTCCTTAAGTTTAAAATATTATACTTAGACAAAAAATACTTTAATCAAAGATAGAATATCAAATATTTTAAATTTTATAATTAAATTTTGTGTACTATTATATCATTTATTGAAATAAAATCAAAAATAAAAATTCAATTAGTATACAATTATATTATCTGTTGGAATTTAATTTGGTCGTTTAAAAGACCAAATTAAAATACTAAACTACCCCAATTAAAGCTAAAAGATAATGTGTCAATTACAGTTTGACCACTTATTTAATTTTTTAGTTTTATTTTAATAGATAGTATAATTGTATACTAACTATAATTTTTTTTTAAAAAAACTAGATTTTTATTTTTGATTTTATTTTAATAAATGACATAATAGAATATGATTTTTTTGTTGTAAAATTCATGTTCTATTATGAATGACTTAGACCTCTTGTTTGATTTTTTTTAGTTTTATTCCAATAGATAGTATAATTGTATACTAATTACGATTTTTTAAGAAAAAAAATGAATTTTTATTTTTGATTTTAATTCAATAAATGATATAATGAAACATGAATTTTGGTTGTAAAATTTAAAAAATTTAATATTCTATCATTGATTGGAGTATTTTTTGTCTAAGTATAATATTTTAAACTTAAGGGGTTTAAATATTATATGTCTACAAACTTCAGGGGGTCTAAGTATAATTTATTAACGGATATATTTACAGCAGGGGTCTATGTGTTACGTGCGTAAAAATTTTAGGGGTCTGTGTGTAATATTTCAAATGTCAAGGAGTCTAAGTGATTAAGTGACAAACTTTAAGGGTTCTAAATATAATTCTCCCAATAAAATATTAAATAGGGTACAAGATTCTGTTTTCACCCATGTTGTTGATTTACTTATTAACAAACTTATGTTAGTTGAGTACACTTATTTTATAGGGCAAACTTTACTTTACCTTTACGTGGTTAACCCATTTTGCACATCACCTCCCTGTCTTTCTAAAATAGCACATATCCCATTCGTGATTTATGGACTAAATCGAACAGTTAAGTATGATAACAGAAAAGTTAAAATGGCCTTAATGCCCCTTTTCTCCGGCAGGCCCATCCTTCTCTGCCAGACACCATGTCATTTTCGCAATTGAACCAAAGTCCCATTAACAAAATCAGAACAAACTAAAATTGAAATTAAAAACAAAACAAATCTGAGATTGAATCCATAACTCAATCCACTGAACTAAAATTTGCTTCACTCAAAATGAACCAAAATTAAATCAAAAACGGATGAAAAATGTGAGGTTGCATTTTAGTCCATAAATCACGAGCAATGTGTTATTTTAAGAGGACAGGTAGGTGATGTGCAAAACGGGTTAACCACAGGGAGATAAAGTGAAGTTTGCCATATTTTATATTAAGTTATACATACTTGGGCATGACTACGTAATTATTAAAACAATTCTAAGAAAGTTCTAACTCTCTTAACCTGAGATTAGAGTTACTATATATCTATACTAGTCATTACCTGTGTCTAAAGACACTCTTAACACAAAAAAATTGTCAAGTAAATGGGACATCCAAGAATGTTTTAAATAAAAAAAGTGTAAGGATTGAAATGAAGAAGAATTATATCACATTAACACAATCTGAGAATCCTCATGAAGTTAAATTAACACTATTACAAAATTATCTTGCCATACATTTCTTCATGGTAGCTCTTCTTTCCAATGAGTGTTCATTTTTTCAACCTCTGACTAAATCTAATGAATAGGTTGTTTAGTTCGCATTGAACTACAAATCAATTTTCAAAACATAGAAAAAAACCCGATTGAACTAACATTGTCCAGCGGATCTACTTGCAACTACAAGGACAATTGATTTAAATTCTCTACTGTTCTGACTTCTCGGATGCTACAAAAATATTCCCACGCTGCAATTAAACCAAATCAACGAAATCAAAATTTCACCACTTTAAAAAAATTTGATTTAATTGATCTTTTTGTCGTTTCGGTGTCTATTTTGCACTATTCAAGTATTCAGAAAAATATGAATACTAGTAAGGAGAAAGTGATGCAAAAAAGGAAAAAAATTTGATAGTTGGTTTTGAATATTGTTTTTTTTTTTTACAATTGTTTTTACTTATTTATTTATTGGTCATTTTTATTTATTTATTGGTAATTAGCTTGACTTTGAATTTTTTAGTTTTTTTGGTGCAATTGATATCACTTCTTATTTTTTATTGGTTATTTTGTTTATGAGAGATAGGAGAGTGTGTATTTAAAATGTCTATGAAAGAGAGATATATGTATACGCATGAGAGTAGTTGTATGAGAGAGAGAGAGAGAGAGAGAGAGAGTTATGTGAGAGTTAGGAGTCTTAGAGTTTTAAAATGAATGAAAGTCCAATTAAGATCGTCGGATCAATAATCCTTAAATGATCTGAGCTGCAAAATCTTAATTAGACTTTCATTCTATCTCTATTTATATATATATATACTAGTTATAACCCGAACCTGAAGACACGATAGAACACAAAATTTGAACAACCAAAAAATCGATCTCATTATATTACATAATAATTTTTTCCTTTATTTCTTTGATTACATCATTCAAAACTTATTTTTACTTATTATTTTTTCTAAAAATATTGGCAAAATTTTCTCAAAATATGTAATTCAATAAAATTTTCTCACATGTGATAGAAATAAGTTATGTAATGGTTTTGGAGGGGAAAATGTGTAGGGGATAAAATTCAACTTCCTATATGTTTTATTTTATATACATACTAGTCATTGCCCGTACCTGAAGACACTACGTAATAAATAAACAATCGCAAGCAATTACCTGTACTTGAAGGCTGTGTGTAACATAGATGATTTGACACAAAACTAAATCCTTACAATATACTGACTATACCAAATGGCTAAGAATTTCTATTTTCTACATATTATGAAACAATGCATTACTCAATAAAAAAAAATTAAAAAAGACACATAAAATTGGTGGATTCTCGCTCTTTGAATTGATGAAGTTATCTTCATATTTTGAATTGATGAAATTCTCCGCATATTTTTTATTCCTAGATTCTTGAGAGAACCTATAAGTATTGATTATGACACCATTAATTTGTTGGATACAATATTGGTAACAACGTTAGTTGTATCTATAAGCAATTTGAATATCTTTTATCGCAACAAAAACACACACCCAATCATAGTAATTAAAGCTCATTGAAAGAATCTCTAAGCAAAATGAGGTGTAGAATTAAATTGTACGTATATATATTTCTACCATCCACCCATACACTACCATCCGTCCCATTGTTACCCAATGAGAGTCCCACGCAAAGTGGTATTACTATGATAACTACTATCATGGAAGCAAGATGAAAGCTAAGTATGACATTCTATGAATATGAAAATGAAACTACTTAAACACTCAAAATGAGTATTTTTTTTTCCTTTGTAACTATTTTGTTGAAGGAAAAAGATAACAAAAAAGATATATCGTGATTTCTATTTTAGGCAGAACAATTGCTTTATATAAACCAAGTAATGGTTCAACCTTCAAGAAAATTGCCTATGCCCGAAGGAACTATGTAACATAAAAAAATCATCAATCAATATGAGTCAATCATTAACACAAAAAATAACGCATTTGAAGACATTATGCAACAAAAAAAAAAAAAAATTGAGCACTGGGCATACTATTTAACTATTTAGATAACAACTTTTTTTTTTTTTCATTTAGACAATAATGTTCCTTTGAAATCCCGCATGCTACGCCCAAATCAAATAGCAATTAAATGTTAGCTCTGTCACAATTTAAGTGATTTTGTACGGAAGCGAAACAACAAACATTTTGCATACATCTCCACGTTGAGGCTCCCTAGAAAAAGAAATCTCATTGGGCATGCATGTATATACGCTCTAGTTCAAAAAATCCAGAAGCGTGATGTCTTCTTTTCCTAATACATTATTAGTGTTCAAAATTAAACATATCAAAATCTGGAATGAATCAGTATTCAAAATTAGCACAATAGTTTGCCCAACACATATAAAGAGTCAATCCTTTACTAAATCTCATCACATCATTCCATTATGAACCTGAACTATTATCATAACAAAATTTGGCTTGTTGTATCACCAAGAATATAGAGTTCACATGCTCAATCAAAGTCCTTGAAGCCACTTGTAGCTTTGACTATACCCTACAATGGTTAAAAATAATTTAATAGCTGCAGTCAAGGAACTACAATGAAAAGCCACTTAAATTGCTCATAGAAACATAACTCACAAATGAGATAGAAAGGAAGGTTAAAATACTCAATCACCAACTCTTGTGTAAAAAAGAAGGTTAAAAAAGAACATCTTCATATACGAATTTACAACCAGTCAAATATTTTTTGGACAACAAAATCGATTTCTCTTTTCATTCTTTTAACTTGGGACTTGAGAAATCATCAAATTGAAGAGTTCTAGTCTATAGAATATAGAAACAATCAATTCATAAAAGCGACAGATGTGTACATGCTTCCATAATTTCAGTAAAGAAGTCTTCCAAAGTATTGAGATGTTACGACATACCCCTACAAAAGCTATCACCTCTGCTCGTAAGCTTATAAGCCATCGAAGTTGAAATCAAAATTGGGTGTGTGCCCAATATGTGTGTGTACCCAAAAAAAATTCAGCAGGAAAGAGAGGTAGCAAAGAGAAGTAGGAGATAGTGGGTTCACATAATTCTTACATGAAAAAAATAGAGAGAGTTTCTGGGAGAAAAATCAGAGAGTTGCTGGACAGTAAAGGAACTAGAAAGTAGGAAAAAATCAGAGTTTTTTTTTTTGGCTTAAAACAGAGGCGGTGAAGATTGTTCTGCCACTGGAACTGAAGCTCCATTATTGGGTCTTAAGAGGCTTTTTTTGCATGTTTATTGCTGAAAAAATATAGATAAGCTTCCCTTTGTGTTTCTTGATATGATATTGAAGTTATTTATGAAATTGAGTTGTGTTTTGAATAGAATTAGTGTGATACCTTTAGCAGATTTTTAGCTACTGTTTTGTGTTCTTGCTCCCCTCCAAACAAATGCAAAACAAACAATTACCTGAGCAACTGTTAGATGTCTCTGAACAACAAATCACTGAAATGAAGAACAAAATCAACAACGATCTTCAGTCTGTTTGGCAACAAAATCAATGAGAAGCCTTAGACTTATTAATAAACAATGCAGTAGACTTTTTAATACAGAGCGAGAAGCCTTACCTTGGTCTTGGAGGGCCACAACAGTATCATCCTCTTCATTGGGCCATTGTGTTTGATTTGGCTCTATCTGGACTGAGAATTTTTCTGCATGAGCCTCCACCTGCTTATCAGCATCTTCCCTCTTTAAGTTCAGCATATGCTCTTCATTAAGGACAATATCCCTTCTAATTAAAATCTTTCGTGCAACTAGATCCCAAAGTTTATAACCTTTCACGCCTTTTTCGTAACCAATAAATATGCAATGTTTGGACTTTGGATCCAACTTCGATTGTTGCTGCTCCTGCATATGAATATAGGCAGGACAACCAAATATTCTTAAATTAGAATAATCAACTGGTTTACCTGTCCACACCTCCTCAGGGAATTTTTCATCAATAGCTGAACACGGTGACCTGTTAACAATATAGCATGTCATGTTAACAGCCTCCGCCCAAAATAATTTTGGCAAGCCTGCAAGAAGTCGCATACATCTTGTTTTTTCTAAAAGGGCTTTGTTTATTCTTTCTGCTACACTATTTTGTTATGGCCCACCTAGTGTAGTATAATGTCGAGTGATCCGTTATATCTGGCAAAACTTCCTGAATTCCCAGAGTTTATACTCCATGTCATTGTTCGTCCGTAGGTACTTGACCTGCTTACCTATCTGCTTTTCAACTTTAGCTTTCCACTGCTTGAATTTGTCGAATACTTCATTTTTGTGCTTCATAAAGTAGACCCATACTTTCCTGGAGAGGTCATCAATAAATGTCACGAAATATACTACTCCATCTTTGGATTGAACTAGCACGGATCCCCATACATCCGAGTGTATGTACTCCAACACATCCTTGCTTGTATGATTCCCAGTCATGAAGCTCACCTTGTACTATTTACCATACAAGCAATATTTTCAAAAATTAAATTTACAAACTTTTACCCCATCAAGCAGCTTTCATCTATGAAGTTCCTGCAGTCATTTCTCACTTATATGGCCAAGGCGTAAATGTCATAGAGTAGTGTTATCAGTACCTGGATCCAACGGAGTTGTCACAGCTGCTCCACCTGTAACAGTACTCCCTACCAATGTATACAAGTTACCCTGTCGTTTCTCTTTCATGACAACCATGACACATTTAACAACTTTTAGAACTCCACCCGTTGCCATAAAAGTAAAACCATTTGACTCAAGTGTACCTAAAGAAATTAAATTCTTTTTCAGGTTAAGGACATGTCGTACATCACCTAGTGTGCTCACCATATCATCAAATATTTTAATTTTAATGGTCCCAATCCCTGAGGTACTGCAAACTGCATCATTATCCATTATAATAGTTCCTCCATTATATGGTTTATAAGTATTAAACTATTCCCTATACGGACAAATGTGGTAAGAACATCCAGAATTCAATATCAATTTGTCAGTAAGATAATTCATACCTGTGGTGACTGACAATAAATCACCATTACCATCTGAACCATTTTGTGCAATACTTGCTTGATCTGAATTCGCAGATTTTTCTTTATCCACCAGATCTCGCTTTCTTTGATAGCAGTCCCTTTTCATATGTCCTTCCTTGTGGCAGGAGTAACACTTGATTTTGCTGTCACTATTCCCTTTTGATTTTGAGCTTGACCTCCCTCTATTTTCAGAGCCTTTGTTTTTATTTCTTCCTCGTTGTTGTCTAGGTTCACCATTGGCCATTAACCCTTCTGCTTGGGAACCGTTTCCTGGCCTTCAGAGTGTCTCAGTCTCCAAGAGAGCCGCCGTCACCTCATCAACCCTGAGAGTATATTTCTCAACCAAAACTGTAGTCACAAGTATATTAAAAGAAGATGGAAGATAAGCCAAGAGGAGAATAGCCTTATCCTCCTCTACAATGTTAACCTCAACACTAGAAAGTTGAGTAACAATTTTGTTAAACTGATTGAGATGATCAACAATATTTGTTCATTCTACCATCCGCAATTGATATAATTGTTTCTTCAGGAACAATTTGTTTGCGAGAGATTTTGACATATAAATCTTTTCCAATTTTTCCATAAATCCAGAGCAGAAGTTTCATTCAAAAAATTATATTTTACCTTTGATGCGAGAGATAAACGAATGGTCCTCACAGCTTTCATCTCAAGTTCCTCCCAGTCCTCCTTTTTCATGTCTGTTGTTTTTTGTCTTTCTCGAGTATTGCTTTGGACAGTCCTTGTTGCACCAAGATGTCTTTAATCGTTCTTTGCCACAGACTAAAGTTATTTTTCCCATCAAAGGGCTCCACCTCGAATTTGCCAATCGAGATGTCTTTTCCCATCATCGTACTAAGCGTCGGTAATCAAAAACTATGCGCACTTGTTCTTAGTTACAATCTTCCCGAACAAACCTGGGGCTCTGATACCACTTGTTGGGAATTAACTTCGCAGCAATTTGGTCAGTACAACGACAACAAAATAATAAGTGGAATAAAGAAAATCAAAGCACAACTCACAACACCAAGATTTACGTGGTTCGGCAAAATTGTTTTGTCTACGTCCACGAGACGTGATCCGTTCTCCTTTCTTTGCTATTGAGAGAAAATGAGTGCAATTGTACAAGCCTCACCACTCAGGTTTAAATCCAGAACTCAAGCCCTTAACCCCTTGTACAACCCACTTAACCTTACCCTCTCAAACCCCCAATAAAGAAAATATTTCGTACTCTCAACAAGAGAATGAAAATTGAACAAATACAATTTTCGGGATGATCTTAAAACCAAGAGACCCATGCCTATTTATAGGCATCTCAAGGTGGTGGCAGATGAACTTTTTTGCATTGAAGCAATGCATTTGATTGCTCCACTTGTATCCTCCAATAAGATTTTAGCAATGACATCATCTAACCAATTATAAAGGAACTCTCATCTCATTCAAGCAATGAAAGTACTCCACTTGTATCATCCAATAAGCTTTTAGCACTGATGTCAATTAACCAATCAAAATAGGTCCTTTTAGCAATGATGTCACCAAACCAATCAAAACAAATTTTGAGCCACTGCCAACACAAAAAGTTAACTCGGTCGTGGTAGATACCATAGATCGGTATTCAGTTTCAGTACTAGAACAGTCCATGGTGGATTGTTTCTTTGCACTCCAAGAGAGAAATTACCACCCAAAAAGTACAAAAACTTGTGGTGGAGCGGCGCGTGAGGGGACAACTTGCGCCATCAGCATCCGAGAAACCATAAAAGTCAAGAGTGTTGTTAGCGAGAATGAGTAAGCTATAACTTGTGCCATGATCATAATGGAGTATACGTTTAACAATTTGATAATGCGCCATAGTGGGAGCGTGCATAAATTAACAAACAAAATTGAAGCTATACCAGAGATTGCGTCAAGTGAAATTCAAGTATTATAAAGCACCAACAATACGTCAATAATGAGTTGGGTCAGGAAAAGGAGAACTATCAGAGGAAGGAAGTCGCCCCATGAGGGCCATGGGAGTGTTAAAGGCCTTGCAATTTGTCATTTGAGCACGAACAAGAAGGTCACTAGCGTACTTCGACTGACTGAGAAATAGGCCTTGAGAGAAACAGTGAACTTCGATCTCAAGAAAATAGTGAAGATCCCCAAGATCCTTGATGAAAAATTTGCGACCCAACTCACAGGCAAACCAGTCCACGAAGGAAGAATTGTCCACTATAAGGACCATGTCGTCCGCATATAGAAGGAGAAGAAGAGTGCCACAGGAGGATTGTTGAACAGATGATCTGCAGTGCTACAGAAGAATCCCATATTCAGCAAGAAAAGGCTCAAATGATCAAACCAAGCCCACATGACTTGTTTGAGACCATAAAAAGCACACTTAAGGCAGCATACAAGGTGTGAATAAGTAGAATCCAAAAAACTCGGAGGCTGCTTAATGTAAATAGGCTCGTGTAGATATCCATGAAGAAACGCATAACTTCAAGTTGGTGAAGGTCCCAACCATGAAAAACGGCAACGGTCAACACGGTGTGAATGCTTGCTGGTTTGATTACGGGGGGAAAAGGTGTCCGAGAAATCAACGTCATCTTTCTGATGAAAGCATTTCACAACCAAGTGAGCCTTGAGACGATCAAAACTACCATCAGATTTTAACTTGGTTTTGAAGACCCATTTACAGCCGACCACATTGTGAGATGATGAACTCAAGACAAGGTCCCAAGTTTCATTGAGATGGAGTGCATCAAGTTCATCGCACATGGCAACAGTCCACCTCGTATGTTTTAGAGCTGTTCTAATAGATTTCGGTTCCACGAGAATGTAAAATGCCAAAGAAATGTTATGTAGATTGCCATACTTGGGGTTAGATTTAGAGATACTGATGATGCACAGAACTGTCTCGTGCAAGATCAACAGTCGAGTATGTGAAGATGTGTAATTAATGAACAATAAATAAGCAATCAATGACAAAACAGTAAATAATGAGTCTACACACATATATATAGTGGTTCGGTCCGAGTGACCTACTCCACTCTCGGAAACGACAACGGTGGCCGGTGGCTCTTTATTGATGAATAAAGTAACAGGGAGAGAGCTCTAGGAGAGTATGCTCCGTGAGAGTTACAATAGCTAAGAGAGAAGCTATAAGTGTAGAGATGTGTGGTGAGATGTCAAGTGTCTTGAGAGATCTCTAGGTGTCCCCTCTCATGTGGAGAGGACTTACAATTTATAGGTATGTTGAAGCAGTGACATGAGGGAGAGGGCACTACTTATTCGGGGGAGGATAGTTATAAAAGGTAAGTACAATTAATGTAGGATTGATTTTCCTGAGTGTATATCCCGATAATCTCTCTCCCACGTGCTCCTATCTTCCCGGGCTTTTCGGATCTTGGACTGGGCCGGATTGGTGGACCAGGCTTAGGCTGCCTTTTAACTGATTTGGACTTGCTTGATTTATTAGGTCTGAGCCCAATTAGATTTGGGCCGTCCGATACCATGTTGTGATCGATTGATAAATTTGGATTGAGGTAAAGGAACTTCAGAAGGTAGGAAACTAGTCGAAGCAGGTGATTGCCGCACGGTTGGAGTTGTCAGGTCAAAGAAATCAATTTCCTGGGGCAGTGCAAAATGCCCGCGATTGGTAGTTCGTATGAAATGGGATTTTATCCATATCTAAAAGATTAAATATTTTTCAAGTTGATTTTGTTGAATGATCAAATATGCTTTATGGAGGACACACATATAATATATATATATATATTTTTTATTTTTATTCAAGATGTCCAGATTTACACCGAATATTCCCTCGATCTCAACAGATATAATATGTTTGATTGAGAATCAAATATGAAATTAATATTAAATTAGCAAATTTTGATTTAATTTTAGCGAGTTCGAATAGTAAATTAGTAAACTCATTAAATTCATCAAACAAATAGGTCGATATGAACTGAGCTAAATACAACACATACTCGCTAAACACGGGTTAACACGATACGAACCCAACTATACACAATTATAAATAGATCAGATACGGGTGAGCGAAATTTGACACAAAACAATCCCCATTATTTTCATATCTTATTAGTAATTTTCCCTATTTTTTGTTGCATATCTTTTTTCCTTGATTCAATAGTCAAATAAGAAACGAATCAAAAACTCAATACATTTTTTGTTCAAGTCTTCATCGTCACAAGAAAACTCGAGTTTTAATTTATAAGTTTGGCATGCTTCTAAGCTTTGCATTTCAACTACGAGTACAAAAGAGCACTTAGTAACAAACGATTCTTAATCACAAAAAAAAAAAATATTAGAATTTATACCCAAACATAGTATTAAGTAATGCTTACTGGAGCATGACCAATATTAGAATCATCCCGGGCGTAGCAAGACCCAAAATAAATGATCAAGCCCTCACTATATGAGGTCCACATAATCTGATGTCGAGGGAGGAGAGAGAAGCGGCAAAAAGAGGAGAAGAGGGTGATACCACATCACATTGCAATATGGTATCACCATTGTAATGACTATTTTCTCGCTAGACAGGGTGTCAAGAGCTGGATGATCGAATAGATAGAGAGAAATACGACTCTTGATTTCCCATCAATATGATTCACTTAAATACCTATGAAGGAGAAAGACAAATGTAGAAAACTAGTAAGACACAAGTTGCATATAGAAAATAGGAACAACCTAAGGGGTCAGTCTAGTAATTCCTAATAAATCACACGCAACTTATGAGGATAAAACGATCGAAAATATAAGGGAGGCCATGCCCCCTTTGATCAAAACATTGACTCTGCTACTGCCTTCTGCTATGCTATCCTGCCAGCCAATGACTGCAGTGAAAGTATGGTTGGTAAAACATGCTCACAAACTCGATACGAACTCAATGTGAAATTAGCATATATAATCTTATCCTTAACAAATTATCATTATCACTACCTAATTTGAGCAAATTCGGGTGATAAACAAGTGAACCCTGTCAAGTCCGTTAAAAATATAGATCAACATAAACCCAACTAAACACGACTAGAACCGCTTCGAAAAGACACAAAACCATTAACAGATCAGACATGAATTGAACAATTTTTAATACGACATAAATTAAACACGAAAGGAAACCTACACAACATGACACATTGCCAGCCCTAGGAGTGCTTCACAACTACTCTTAGTCATCCCTCAAAAAATTATATCTGGGAATAGTTTCAATTCACGCAATACTTCTTTTGTTTAAGAGTAATACAACACAGGCAAGAATAGGTATCACAGAGTTGGTATTACAGAATTTGAAACCTCTATGGATAACTCAGAAGCTCGCATATTTGGATCTTTGAAATTTTTTGCCCTCTATTAACAACTTCAAAACCCAATTTACCTTTATTCTTGAGTCTTATTGTCCACAACACGATCAACAAAGAGCATTCACAATGTTTGTAGAACTGTAACAGGGAAGGCAGCTCTAACTCCTTTGTTCAATAACTTTGCCTCTACATAACCTCAGTTGAAGAGGCATTCTTAGTTCACAATGCTTACATGATATTCAAGAAAGACCAATTACCCTTCCAGTGGTTGTGTCTAGATCAATGTCGTAGAAGCAAGGCCTTGTAGGGAGGCCGGGCATTGTACTCATCGTCCCAACTAAAGGATAAATGAATCCAGCTCCAATGCTTGCCCTTACATCCCTGATTGGTAAAACAAACCCAGTTGGAGCACCCTTTTTTGATGGTTCATGTGAAAATGAGTACTGGGTTTTCGCCATGCAGATTGGCAGAGTGGAGAATCCTTGCTTGCTGTACATCTCAATCTGTTTCTCAGCCTAGTTATTCAAAAACAATGAACAAAATATCAACAGAAAGGCCCAAAGATTTTCACAATGCTAAAAAGTTTCACAATAGTTATTTTCATCGGAAATAATATTTTTCGAGTATTTGAATAGATTCTGCCCTTCTTCAAATGATAGAAAAAGGCTTGCCTACCAGCCTTATTTTTACAAAATTATTTTCTAGCATAGCTTACCAATATTACAACAAATATTGCTCTCCTTCCAAAAGCACGGCCACCAATATTTTACAACCACCAAACCATCAATCAAAATTTCCAAAGGACCAATGATGTGCGATTTCACTCCTTAACTTGTGCATTTATTTCCAGAGATGTCAATTAGAAATTTGTGTGTTTATCAATAGTGTCAAAATTATCATATAGTTTTACCTGTTCAGAGTACTCAACACTGCTGGCACCATATGACTTTGCTATTGCTTCAATTTTCTCTTTTATGCTAGTATCCAAAGGATATAAGAATTTCAATTTTTGTGTCACATTCTCACAGGCTTTTTGCACTGCAATGCCAAGGTCCACCTGAAAATTGACATTCATATTCATCAGTTAACATATGAAAATCTGGACCAGTCTTATGCATGGCCACTGAAAGGTGATGACAAGCCCATAGGATAAATTTTAAGAGATTAAACAATACAAAGGCAGCAAGGACAAGTCACATGTACACATAGCAATTTATTATCAACATTTTTACAATGTTAAACACTCGGGGACCAAATCAGACTAGATGTAACCGCTCTTCTTTCAACTCTATGCTGCAAGCATATACCAAAAAATGACATATCTCAATGTTCAAGGTTTTTAGGACACATGTCCAAGATCAATTCAGAAGTATTACATATGTTCTAAAATGACCACCATGTTAGATTATGGATATGGCTCTCCTAGAAGTGTTTATGCCACTTGGTCAGTTACTGTAGATGGAGATAATAAACATTGTCCTATACTGAACAAGAAGAACTATATCTGGACCCCTGCTATCCGAGATGTGAGTTTCATTTTTGGCATCTGCAAATAGATGAGGTAGTAAGTAAGATAAAATTCTCTATCGAGTGACAATTTCTTCCTCTGATACGCTCTTTTATCAGATAAGAAGAAAATGCTAAAGGAAAACAGTTGCAGTTATGAAACTATGATAGGAATCTTCAAATGATTATGACTCTATATTTGGATTCAAATAAGGACCATCTCAAGGATATGGAAACAATGTGTAGACTGGGACAGAAAAGTAGGTTGATATGTCATATCTGTCTGAGCAAAAGGGCCTCAACAAGGACTATCCTAGTGCTCTCGAGGCATATTTTCAAGCAGAACAGAGACCAGGAAGGCAAAAGAGTTCCAACAAAAAGGCAATCGGAATGGATAGTCATTGCAGCATACGCCTCCATTAAAATGAGTTTGAATTTCAAATAGTGCTACAATTGGTTTTATTACTACAAGACGTTTAACAGGTCCATGTGCATTTTATTATGCTTGTGAAATTGAATCCTTGTAACAAGAAAATTCTATTCCTTGAAGACAATTTGTGAGTGTTTATTCCTTTATGACAAGTTCAGTTACACATATAGGTTCAATTACACAGTGCTCACACAGACAGCAAAGCAAGAAACCTAACAATGGCTGGAGTAAACCAAAATGAAGCTTTTGTCATACGGGAACAATATTTACAGATGCATTTGTTACTTCACATTCTATGTTATCTTATTACTGTGAAAGGAAGAAAAAATAGTGTCAATGATACACACTGTTTTTGCCAAAATGTGATTTGTCACTGGTAAAGGAAATCGGTAATGAATAAGGGAGAAATTTATTCTAATATTGAATATCCAAGCATTCGAGAGGCTAGGAACTCTCCAAGATGAGCAAGCTCATTACACAACAAGAAAATCCATGCCCCCTGCACTCCCTACCATTCCCCTTTATATTCTTCTTACCTCACGCAGCCAGTAGATTGGCCCCCAACAAACTCATAACAGAATTAACTCATAACCGAATTGATGCCAGCACATCCATAACAGCCTTGCCCATAACAGCCTTGCATTGCCTCAGCTATATCTTTCCGGAATTACCCCTGCGCCTAGAATAGGTGAAACGTACCTGTGGCCTATCATTACCCCCCCGCCCAAACATTCACCTTGTCCTCAAGGTGAAAATCAGGGAATTGCTGTTGAATGGAGTGAAAATCCTCCCAAGTTGCCTCATACTCAGGCAAAGACTTCCATTTCAGCAATACTTCCACTTCACCTGGCAGTCCCTGAATTTTAGGACGAACTCCCAGCACTCCCTCTGGTTCTACCACCAGTTCCAGCTCAGGTGTCAATTGGGGTGGAAGTACTGGAGACGAAGAAGAGATCCCACGGGCTGGCCTCAATTGTGAAACATGGAAAACTGGGTGAATCGCGGCCGTCTGAGGAAGCTCCAGCTTGTAAGCCACCTTTCCGACCCGCTGAAGAATCTTGAATGGGCCGTAGTATCGAACAGCTAACTTCTCAAATTTACGTTGAGCAAGTGAGCGCTGCCTGTAAGGTCTCAATTTCAAGAAGACCAAGTCCCCTTCATTGAACTCTGCATAGTGGCGTTTGAGGTCAGCTTGCAGCTTCATCCGCTGCTGAGCTTGCAGCAAATGCATCCGCAGGTCATCCAAAATAGCATCACGGTCCTCCAACAGTTGATCTACCAAGGACACCGAAGCAGCCCCTCGATCGTATCTAATAAGAGGGGGTGGATCCCAACCGTAGAGGGCACGAAAAGGGGTGCAGCGAGTGGAAGAATGGAAAGAAGTATTGTACCAATAGTCAGCCCAGGCCAACCATCGAGCCCAGCTCTTAGGTTTTCCAGAAGCAAAACAGCGCAGATAAGTTTCCAAGCAACGATTTACGACTTTCGTCTGTCCATCAGATTGAGGGTGATAGGCAGTACTCTGCTTCAGAGTAGTCCCCTGCAGCTTGAACAGCCAAAAATGACTCAGGAACACTCTGTCCCGATCCGAAATGATTGACTGAGGTATACCATGAAGCCTCACGATCTCGCGCATAAAAATGCCAGCGACCGTAACAGCAGTAAAGGGGTGCTTCAACCCAATAAAATGAGCATACTTACTCAATCGGTCCACTACTACCAGTATAGCATCCCAGCCCTCTGATCGTGGCAGCCCTTCAACGAAATCCATTGTAACTTCGTCCCACACTTGCGCCGGGAGTGGAATGGGCTGCAGTAACCCTGCTGGAGTCATGGCCATATATTTATTCTGTTGGCAGACTGCGCATTCCCGTACAAACCTGACTACATCCTTGCGCATGCCTACCCAATACAACTCAGCTGCTAGGCGTTGGTAGGTCTTGGTTTCCCCCGAATGTCCCCCAATTGGAGTGGTATGAAATTCTCCAATCAGGGTAGGGAGGAGCTTAGAAGTCCGTGGAATAACGAGACGGTTCTTATACAATAGGATTCCCTGCTCTACTGTAAATCCCATGTGAGATTGTGTCCCTGAAGTGATGTCCTCCCTTAGCCTCTTTAGAAAAGTGTCATCCGCCAATTCCACCTTTAGAGAGTCCCAATAATGCCACTGTGGGATAGCCAAAGTTGAGCATTCTACTGCATCTGTTACACGAGAAAGGGCATCCGCCACTCGATTACTTGCCCCACTCCGGTATTGAATATCGAAATCATACCCCATGATTTTAGTAATCCATTTCTGATATTCAGATCCCACAATCCGCTGCTCCAAAAGAAACTTCAAGCTCTGCTGGTCTGTCCGCACAGTGAAACGCCTGCCAAGCAAGTAAGGGCGCCATTTCAACACTGCAAACACAATTGCCATTAACTCCTTCTCATAGATGGACTTAAGGCGAGCTCGGGGACCCAGTACTTGGCTGTAATAAGCCACTGGTTGCTGTCCCTGGATAAGAACAGCTCCTAACCCAAACCCTGAAGCGTCTGTTTCGACAATGAAAGGCTTAGCGAAATCGGGCATTGCCAAGACAGGGACCGAAGACATAGCACGCTTAAGGTCTTCAAAAGCTGTTGCAGCTTCCGGACTCCACCCAAAATTATCTTTCTTAAGCTGATCCGTCAATGGAGAAGCCAGTTGCGCATACCCAGCCACAAACTTGCGGTAATATCCTGTCAAACCCAGGAATCCTCTTAGTGTCTTCAAATTTTTGGGCGTTGGCCATGAAATCATGGCCTGAATTTTGCTGGGATCTGCTGCTACTCCCTGCTCCGAAATGATATGACCTAGATAGGCCACTTGAGTCCTCCCAAACTCACATTTCTTTTGATTGGCGTATAGCCTGTGGGTTTGCAAGACGTCCAACACTTGTGCTAGATGTTGCTGATGACTCTCCTCCGAGGGGCTATAAATTAAAATATCGTCGAAGAACACAAGCACAAATTTCCGAAGGAAAGGCCGAAAGATATCATTCATCAACGATTGGAAAGTAGCGGGAGCATTTGTGAGTCCGAAAGGCATGACGAGGAACTCGTAGTGTCCGTCATGAGTTCGGAAAGCAGTTTTATGGACATCCTGACTTCTGACCCTGATTTGATGATAACCAGACTTCAAGTCCAACTTAGAAAAAAATTTCGCACCATGGAGTTCGTCAAGGAGCTCATCGATGACAGGAATAGGATACTTATCAGGTATTGTGACCTTGTTTAGAGCTCTATAATCCACACAAAAACGCCACGAACCATCCTTCTTCTTAACCAGCAAAACCGGACTTGAGAACGGACTACTACTGACTTGAATGATTCCAGCCGCAAACATTTCCTGGATCAAGCTTTCAATCTCATCCTTTTGGGCGTGAGGATAGCGATATGGTCGAACACTAACCGGTTGACTGCCTTCTTTGAGGACAATCGAATGTTCACGTCCCCTAATGGGAGGCAATCCCGCCGGCTTGTCGAAAACAATTTCATGATCTGCCAAAATTTGGTGAAGAAATTGCGGTCCTTCGGGGCTCACTTCCTTTAATCCTTCCAGTTGATTGAGCTCCACCAGGATTCCAGCTCCCTCATGTTTAATGGTTCGCATCATCGCCTTCAAAGAAACCAGAGTTTTTCCCAGAGAGGGATCCCCCCGCAGAGTGACTGACTCGTTACCGAGTCTAAATTTCATCACCTGTGTCTTCCAATTTGTATGAGTCATCCCCAACGTTTCAAGCCACTGAATGCCCAGAATCACATCAGAACTTCCTAACCCAAGGGGCAAGAATTCTTCCACAATATCAATTCCCTGCAGGTGAAGTGTTACACCTCGGCATAAGCCTTCTCCAAGTACTGCATTTCCAGTTCCCATAGCCACCCCGTACCTCTCGGTTTTAACGATGGGTATCTGAACTCGGTTAACAAGATCCAAGGAAATAAAATTATGGGTTGCACCGGGGTCTATCAAGACCACTACCTCTTGCTCGCCGATCAGCCCCCTCAATTTCATTGTCTTTGGATTAGTCAAACCCACCACCGAATTGAGCGAGACTTCAATCATCTGATTGAGCTCAGACGCCTCCAGTTCGAGCTCTGCCTCTTTCGATTCTTCGTCCTCACCCGGCTCTCCTTCTTCTACATCATGAGTAAGAAGAACATTCAGTTCCTTCTTCTTGCAAATGTGCCCTGGCGCCCATTTCTCATCGCAGCGAAAACATAGCCCCTTTTCTCGTTTTCTTTGAAGCTCCGAATCGGAGAGCCTTCGCACCTCTCCGGCGACTTTCCCGGTGAACCGATTTGCCCTAAACTCTGATCGTGGAGCTTCAGCGTGAAGGCGGTTTGGGTGGTGTAGGTTTGTGCTCTGCGTTGATGTCCCTGCTCGTTGGAACCCGAAGGATGATTTGTGGGCTTTGGTTACCCACAATTTGTCTTCTATTCTTTGGGCCAATTCCATGGCCCGGCCCAGGTTGCTGGGTTCTAAAATTCGGACCTCCACTTTGATCTCGGGTTTTAACCCGTTGATAAAATGACCCAAGGCCACTTCCTCAGAGACGTTCTCCAATGGCGCCGATAGCTCGATAAACCTCCGGCGATACTCCTGTACGCCGCCGTCTTGAACCAGAGCCAACCACTGCTCATGGAGCGAACCCGCCTGAGTTGTTCTGAACTGCTTCAAGAGAAGCATCTTCATTTCTTCCCACATAATGATAGATCGTTTCCTATTTTCCCATTGATACCACAGTAGGGCATCTCCTTCGAAAGCCATGATCGCCGCCTCAAGCTTCTCTTCATTGGTCAACCGATGTAGGGTGTAATATCGTTCCGCCTTCAAGATCCAGCCATCTGGATTCGAGCCATCGAACAACGGCATCTCCAGTCTTCGGAATCGGATTTCATGGCGAAATCTGTTCGAGTTCGAGTTCGAGCCTCCCTCTACACCATGAGATTCGCTCTTGTACGAAACCGAACCGCCTCGAGCTGTGTCTTCTTGCGATTTGAGGAATTGTTCGAATAATTTGTTCATATTCTGCACCTCCTCCTTCAACGTTCCCACTTCTCGTTGGAACTCCTCGTGTACGGCACCCACCAGTTCTTCCATGGAATCTATCCGTTGAGCAACATTTTTTTTTGAGGGGGGGACTTGCCCACCCTGGACCATAGCTCCCTCCGCCCCTGCTCGTACCCATGGTTAGTAATGTGAGTTGTTTCTTTTAGAAGTGTTGTAGGATCGATTGTTGATGGGTTAATCCATGCTACATGAAGGTGGCAACAATAAACACCCGAGATTAAGGGCATTTTTCACTTTGCACCTTGAAAGATTGCTAAATTCTCACTTTGCACTCTGAAAGATAAAAATTCTCATATTGCACCCTAAAAGAAATAAAACGGAAGCAATTATGTCCAAGACCTAACTGTCATTGAGTTTACTGTCTGCTTTTGATCACGTGCAAAACACGTGATAACATAGAATGGTAAGGTTGTAAATGAACAAGATAATCTATCATGTGAATTGCACATTACACCACCTTGGTGCTTGAAACCAATCAACTTTAGCCTTGAAATTTTAAGAGTACTAAGAGAGAAAGAAAGAGGAAGATGTAGCATGATTCTCTTCTAGGGCTTCACAGTCAAAGAAAGAGGTTGTGTATATTATCTACGAGCAATTTACAGACTCGTTGGGTTGATTTTGTACCAGCTCTACTGCTTGATTCAAAAAATGTCGTGGTCGCTGAGGGAGGGGACCAACGATTTACAGACTCATTGGGATGCACTATGCTATGGTAATTGTATTTTTTGTGTTTGTTTTTTTATTGTGTTGGGAATATGGGGTTCATTTTGGTATGTTTGTGGGGATATTGTTGGGACCAATTTTTCTATGTAGGTTTGTGTGTTTATTATTTTATTACTATTTTTCTATTGTGTTTGCATTGTGTGGTTCATTGTTGGGATGTTTGTGGGTTTATTGTGGGAACTAATTTTTCTTTGCAGGTTTTTGTGTGTTGTTATTTTGTTACTTTTTTTCAATTGTGTTTGCATTGTGTGGTATATCATATTGACAATGTGTAGCTTGTTGGCCATTTGGTGGTACATGCAGATCATTCTTCTGAGTATTTTACTATCATATTGCATCATGGTGGTAGATTAGAACATTTGGGTAATAGAGCAAATATTGGTGGGAAGGTCAATCACATTGATATGTGTCTGCTGATGAGATTTCATTGATTGAGTTGGATAGTATGTTAAAGGCTTTAGGATTAGGATACTATGAGATTAATAATAATAAATTCTATCATAGATCTGGGCATGGATGGAGGGTGTTAGAAAATGATGTGCATGTCTTGTACATTATTAATTGGCTTGATAAGGATAGAGTAATTAATATTTATATTGACCATATTAACCAAAGTCAGGTTGATTCAAACTGTGATAACACACAACAAGAAGTTAGAGTTGAGACTGACCATGTTCATGAGCAATGTTCATAATCAAGTGGTGATGGGGATATGAATGAGAGTGACTCATACTTAGAAGGGTTGTCATCAGACTATGAATATTTTTATGATAATGAGTATGACATCATTGATGATCAATTATATGAGACATTTATTGATAAGGATGTTGAATTTGTTGATCTTAACAAGGAGATAGGGAAAATGGTTGACAAAGGAAAAGGTGTTGGTAGTGATAAAGGCACAACAATAGATGCTAATAATGATTTTTATGGTGAAGACTATGACACTGAAGAGTTATTAAGTCTTATTGGTTCATCATCGGATGATGAGGAATAAGGAAATTGTAAGAGAGTGAGGGTGAAGTATCCACAGTTTAATGCAAAGTCTGATATGGTTGACCCACAGTTTAAGCAAGGTATGTTGTTCAAAACAACTGCTGAATTTAGAGCTGCAGTTAGATAGCATGCAATAAAATGGGGAAAACAAATAAGATTCACTAAAAATGAGAAGTCTAGAGTAAGGGAAGTTTGTAGGGAAAGGTGTGATTGGTTGATTTATGCTTCCAACATGGCAAGAGAAAAGACAATGCAGGATAAAAACTTTTAATGGTGCACACAATTGCAATAGAAATTTCAAAGTGAAGCATGTCAATGCCAAGTGGCTTGCATATACTTATTTTGAAAGGTTGAGATCCAACCCTACATGGCCAATGAAATCACTTAAGGAAACTGTATTGAAAGAACATGTTATGACCTTAAGTAAAAACCAAGTATATAGGGACAAAGCTGCAACACACACAAGGGTTAGTGGCAAAGACAAAGACTAGCTCATGTTGTTATGAGATTACTATGAAGAGTTGAGGAGAATCAACCCAGGTATTACCTGCATTCGCCTAATCCTAGCTATTGCCGAACAACAAGATTTAGAACTTTTTCAAATGGATGTTAAGACTGCATTTCTCAATGCAGAACTAGACGAAGAGATCTATATAGATCAACTGAATGGCTTTGAGGTAAAGGGACAAGAGTGCAAAGTTTACCAACTCAAACATTCTATTTATGGCCTTAAGTAATCATCTAGGCAGTGGTATTTAAGGTTTCATCACTCAATCACTTCTATTGGTTTTGAGATGATTGAAGAAGACCATTGTGTTATGTTAAACGATCCAAGAAGAGTGTTCTTATCCTCACATTGTATGTTGATGACATCATTTTAGATGGGAATGAAATGGAGACCATTGTCGCCACTAAAGAGTGGTTGTCCTTTACTTTTGAAATAAAGGACATGGGTGAGGCAAGATATGTGTTTGGAGTTAAGATAGTGAGAGATCATTCAAGGATATTTCTCGGTTTGTCTCAAGAGACTTACATTAAGAAGATCCTTGAGCGTTTTCGCATGCATAACTCGAAACCCATAGACATTGCAATGGAGAAGGGATATGTCTTAAGCCTAGACCAATGCCCTAAGACAATGAGGAAAAAAATCAAATGTCCAAAGTGCCTTATGCAGCTGCAGTAGGGAGTTTGATGTACGTTATTTTGCGTACTCGACCAGACATTTGGTACGCAGTTGGTATGATCAGTTGCTATCAAAGTAATCCTGGATCTATTCATTGGAAAGCGGTAAAGAAGATTTTTCGATACCTTCGTGGGACTGCTGAGCTCGTCTTATGCTATCATGGTGGAGATCTTAGACTAAGAGGTTACATCGATGCTGATTGGGAAAGTGGCAAAGATGAGCATAAATCCACCTTGGGTTATGCATTCACCCTAGAAGGTGAAACGTTGGTTGAATTGACGTTTTTAGTTTAAAAACGTCATTCCAACTGACATCTTTAAAAGAAAAATATTAATCTTAAAATATACGAACTTAAAAATGTCAATTCAATCGACGTTTTTAAAAACTACATGAATTTAGGAAATAGTTTCAAAATCGCCCCATTTTGAAAATTATTTTTTCAAATCACACGGGTTTGGTAAAAAGCTCCTTTATTCATGACTATGGGTTTGGGTGTGACTTGTGGCCGCCATGGTGGTTTGTCCATGAAAAGGTGAGTGGTTAAGTCAACAATCAACGATAAATTTATTCTATGGCACCTTACAACTAGGGTTTTGCAATCGCATTGGAGCATACCAATCGAGATGTATCATACACTTTGAGGAGAAAAGCAAGAACTACATTAATATGCAGTGCAACCCTAAATGATCACTCATAGGCAGTTCTGTTTTCCAAACCAGTAAAAACCATCAAGAAGTATGACAGCAAGACAACAACAACGAAGTAAAATTCCATCAAAACAGGCACTAGAAGAAAATAGGAACTGCTAAAAGCCTTACCAAACTAACATAACTATATTAGCAAACCAGAAAAGTACAGAGCAAACTTCTGTAGTAGAACCAGAAACATAGTGATTCAAAACTCATGCGCTACCAGAACAATCTTACCAACCACTCTAAAATTACAGTTTAAGCACATTGGATTTTGGCTAATTTTCCAGACAAGGTGCAGTTACAGTTAACTCTTTTAGAGTTTTGCACCTTTTTAAGTTGATTTTGAATAATATGAAGCCAAAATAAGATATGGGGTAAAATCAAGACCCAGAACAAATGAAATACCAATATATGATTTCCCCAAAACATGTAGTTCTAACATTTATAAAGTAGAAAATAAGCATAGGAAATATGACAATTGTTGCAACTTGAAGCAGAGAAAGAAATGGTTGCTGCGAACTTGAATAAATTTTACTGTACAATTCAAATAGAGGAAATATGCAGAAGGGTTCATAGTGCAAGCAAATTTATAGTCCAATAGAGGGGTGTCCTTTACAAAAATTGGACCTACTCATTGGGTTGAGAGTATAGGATGAACAACGTTACCATGAATATTTTTGTAATGTGTCATGAAATAATGACATAAGATGGTACGAATGCACAGTAAATAATTAAAATAGCAAAACATATTGATAGAGGTGCAAAACACAAGCAAATCAGGGTGTCATTAACTTTAGTAACCTCTGATCAAAAGAACAAACGATATTAAATGACCGAGCCAGGATATACCAAAATATAGGACTTGGGAGATAGACAATGTAGCATTGAGACAATGACACTATTCCATGCAAAATTTAAGTTGGAGTTTGAAAAAACGTAGTGGGGTCATGGCCACCAGGTCATAACTATGCTCCTCCCATCCAAGAGGCATCACAAGAATGAGGGTTGCATCACACCCCTCCCCCTCTTTCTAAAAATTCTTAGAATGAACACTAATGTCGAACAAAAAATTATGCTTGTTTTTCAATGCCAAACCAATACGCTGCACAACAATCATCTTTAGCATAAACAAATGTTTATCTACTAAATGCCAACGATAGTTGACAACCACATAAAAACTGCCAATTCATCTAGCAAATAAGCACTTAATTAGGGAACCAAAGGGCACAGAAAAAAGAGCAGTAAAGCAAGCAAAGAAGGCAAAGGAACACCAAAGATTTTACGTGGAAAACCCTCCAGTGTAGAGGGAAAAAACCACGACTGGCAAATCTCCACTAATTGAACTTGGAAGTACAATGAGTGACAAGTTTTTGCACAAAGCTTGATGCATTACAATAAATTGAATCTTCAAAGCAGCAAAATCCTTGACTAGGCAGCCCAGAGAATGCTTCCAAATAAATCCAAGGAAGGAGCCCAATCGTCAACAAGAATTTTATCTTCAAGGGGAGTCCAATCGTTGAATGCAACTCTTTCTTCTTTTCTCTTTCTTTTTTCCCATGTCTGGCACCTTTCTCCTGCTTCTCAGAAAAATTCATTCCTTTCTTCTTCTTCTTTTTTTTCTTTTGCTTTTTTTTTTTTCTCTTCTTGAGAAGCAGTTATTTCAGGAGATAGGAACCAGCAGTATACCTGCGTAAAGAAAGTTGAATAAAAATTCCTCATTGCCAAGAATCGAATTTGATGAATGAATAAACAAGAATCAGCATGCACGTATCGACATCAACATTCCAAGAAACAAGATGAGATACACATACCAAGAAACAAGTCCAAAGATCCTCTTTTTTGTCGATAGGACGAAGTCGAATAATCATCATCGATCATCATCAAGATTCAAGCATCAAGCATCATCGTCAAGATTCAAGCATCAAGCATCATCATCAAGATTCAAGCATCAAGCATGACGGTGTCACCATCCGCATCAACCATCACATTGGCATTGACGTTCGCATCCACATCCACATCAACATTCACATTCCCAACGTTCGCATCCACATTCACATTCACGTTCAGGTTCACGTTCGCATTGAAGTTCAGAGCCCTATTATCAACTCCCATCCTCCTATTACGCACATGAGGATGATCATTCCCATTAACCAGAGACGGAGCCGTGGACGGGAAAGAAAAAGGCAATCGAATCACCCGAAAGCCCCTTCCAAGTAGCTCACGACGCAACTAACTGCCATGGCTGAGATTTGCCGGATTT
The DNA here is from genome assembly GCA_951799425.1 of Ilex aquifolium. Taxonomy (NCBI): domain Eukaryota; kingdom Viridiplantae; phylum Streptophyta; class Magnoliopsida; order Aquifoliales; family Aquifoliaceae; genus Ilex; species Ilex aquifolium. The sequence goes on along the minus strand of OX637394.1, from coordinate 23,655,957 downwards.
ACCCGATTTGGTTTGCCCAACGACACGTTGCAGCGACAAAGAGGACAAGTCTTGCTTCTCTTAAGCCAAGAAGCAATGCAGTGACGATGGAAGAAGTGGTTACAGGGAAAGTGGTTCATCTCTTGATTCACTGCGAATTCCTCCATACAAATCGAACAACATGATCCCGAATCCAACTTCAACAGAGAACCTGCTTTCATTCTGACGATTAGGAGCAAAGAAGGGGATCGAATTGGCGAAGAACGAGGGGCAACGCCATCGATGGGGTTTGAAGCAAGATTTGTAGTGGGGCTAGGGTTAGGGTTTGAGGGTGTTCGATAGAGATTCATCGGCATGATTGTTAGGGATAGGGATTGATGGTTGTTCTCTCTCTCTCTCTCGTGTGTGTTTCTCTCTGGGTGGTGTTTGTCTATTTTTGTTTTCTCTCTCAACACTCTCAAGAGTGGAGTCCATTTATATGTAGATAGTCTTAACTTCTTCTATCCAGAAAAGAAGTCATGTACTGGTAAATTTGTTTTCAGATAAATTAGCTTATAAATCATGCCATGTCGCCTTCACAATTAGGTCTGTCAAAATCCGACACGACACGATTAATCGACACTAATTAAACGGGTTTGGGTGAGACCTTAACGGGTTCGGGTGATAAACAAGTTAAACCGTCAGACACGTTTAATAAACGGGTCGTGTTCGGGTGAGACCTATCAACCCGTTTATCAAATCATGCCATGCCACCTTCACAATTAGGCCTGTCAAAATCCGACACGACACACGACACGATTAACCGACACGAATTAAACGAGTTTGGGTGAGACCTTAACGGGTTCGGGTGATAAACGGGTTAGCCCGTCAGACACATTTAATAAACGGGTCGTATTCGGGTGAGACCTATCAATCCGTTTATCACCCGTTTACCCGTTTAAAAAAATAATTTAATAATTATTTAATAATTATTTTTAAAAAATAGTCAAAATTAAAATATTATATATAAATATATGATAAATGATAAATGAGTAAAAAAAAATCTTACTTCTTCTGAAATATAGATCACTCACTTACCCCCTTTACTTGTTGTGATCGATGTGGGAATAAATTTCAATCCAAAACCCCCCTCCCCCTCTCTCTCTTTGTTTCTTCTCTCTTTCTAGAGCTTTATTGCAGCCCCACCCACCTCCTATTTTCACCATCAGTATATGAAGGCATTTGTATATTATAACCATCTGTGATCATATGAAGACACGATTAGTATATGAAGGCACGAGCAGACCTGTGATAATATGAAGGCACGATCAGTATCATCTGTGTTCGAATTTATTTCCTCCTTTTGGGGTTTCAAAGCTCGAACAGAGGTAGACCGAATAAACGACATCGGCTGACTCAGCTTGATCTACTCCCTCTCACTTTTGTTCCTCGTCTAACACCTTCAATTTGTTATTGGTTGGTGTGTTTCGGCAGTGGATTTGTAATATATAGCTGTGATTGGTGTAGTGGTTGAGTGGATCCTTGGCAGCGACGAAGGTGATCCTCTGTGTTGGATGTCTGTGTAGAGAAAAAGTAAGTTTTTTGGCTTGAATCCCACATCGATAAATTCAAATGAGGAAGACCTTCCATGCCTATAAAATGATGTAATCCCTTCCTTTAGTCATTAAATTTTCTCATTTGCTTTTGCAAGTGGCAGCCAACTGGAAATTTTTTAATTAAAATAGTACAATTGGTGTGGATAATTAATGGAGTTTAAAATTTTATACGGATAATTTTTTTGCTGTGGGTTAAAATTTTAAAAAAATAATTTTAATAAAATTAAACGGATTAAACGAGTCGTATCGTGTTACCCGTTTATTAAACGGTTCGTGTTCGTTTTTAGATTTTTTACCTGTTTATTAAACGTGTTGTGTATGGGTTTACATGTTTTTTACCTGTCGCCTATTTAATCCGACACGTAACCGTTTAACCCGACATGTTTGACACCCTTATTCACAATCAGCCTATTTATCCCCTTAATTAGGTATGGATCACCATTCACCAATACATAGAATTAATTGATTTTAAATCCATAACTCATATTTGAAGAATTTAAATTCAGATATACTATTTTTCGATGTTATCTTTATTTTTAGGGAGAATTACATTCAAACATTCTAAGGTTTATCATTTAATCATTTAGAACCCTTGACATTCGAAATATTACACACAGACCCTCTGACGTTTGTACGCGTGTAACACTTAGATCTGTTAGTAAATTATATTCAAACCCTCTAAAATTTGTAGACGTATAATTCTTAAACTCTTTAAGTTTAAAATGTTATAATTAGACCACAAAAACTCTAATCAAAGATAGAATATCAAATATTTTAAATTTTATAACCAAAATTCATGTTCTATTGTATCATTTATTGAAATAAAATCAAAAATAAAAATCCATTTTTTTCTTAAAAAATCGTAATTAGTATACAAGGAGTCTAAATCATTCATAATAGAAAATGAATTTTACAACCAAACTTCATGTTATATTATATCATTTATTGAAATAAAATCAAAAATAAAAAACTAATTTTTTTCTTAAAAAATCATAATTAGTATACAATTATACTATCTATTAGAATAAAATTAAAAAATCAAACAAGGGGTCAAACTGTAATGGACACAATATCTTCTACCTTTAATTTGGGTAATTTGGTCGTTTAAATGACCAAATTAAATTCTAATAGATAATATAATTGTATACTAATTATGATTTTTTTTTAAAATAGATTTTTATTTTTAATTTTATTTAAATAAATGTCATAATAGAATATGAGCTTTGATTGTAAAATTTAAAATATTTGATATTCTATATTTGATTGGAGTATTTTTTATATAAGTGTAACATTTTAAACTTGAGGGGTTTAAATATTATATGTCTACAAACTTCAGGGGGTCTAAGTATAATTTATTAACGGATATATTTACAGCAGGGGTCTATGTGTTACGTGCGTAAAAATTTTAGGGGTCTGTGTGTAATATTTCAAATGTCAAGGAGTCTAAGTGATTAAGTGACAAACTTTAAGGGTTCTAAATATAATTCTCCCAATAAAATATTAAATAGGGTACAAGATTCTGTTTTCACCCATGTTGTTGATTTACTTATTAACAAACTTATGTTAGTTGAGTACACTTATTTTATAGGGCAAACTTTACTTTACCTTTACGTGGTTAACCCATTTTGCACATCACCTCCCTGTCTTTCTAAAATAGCACATATCCCATTCGTGATTTATGGACTAAATCGAACAGTTAAGTATGATAACAGAAAAGTTAAAATGGCCTTAATGCCCCTTTTCTCCGGCAGGCCCATCCTTCTCTGCCAGACACCATGTCATTTTCGCAATTGAACCAAAGTCCCATTAACAAAATCAGAACAAACTAAAATTGAAATTAAAAACAAAACAAATCTGAGATTGAATCCATAACTCAATCCACTGAACTAAAATTTGCTTCACTCAAAATGAACCAAAATTAAATCAAAAACGGATGAAAAATGTGAGGTTGCATTTTAGTCCATAAATCACGAGCAATGTGTTATTTTAAGAGGACAGGTAGGTGATGTGCAAAACGGGTTAACCACAGGGAGATAAAGTGAAGTTTGCCATATTTTATATTAAGTTATACATACTTGGGCATGACTACGTAATTATTAAAACAATTCTAAGAAAGTTCTAACTCTCTTAACCTGAGATTAGAGTTACTATATATCTATACTAGTCATTACCTGTGTCTAAAGACACTCTTAACACAAAAAAATTGTCAAGTAAATGGGACATCCAAGAATGTTTTAAATAAAAAAAGTGTAAGGATTGAAATGAAGAAGAATTATATCACATTAACACAATCTGAGAATCCTCATGAAGTTAAATTAACACTATTACAAAATTATCTTGCCATACATTTCTTCATGGTAGCTCTTCTTTCCAATGAGTGTTCATTTTTTCAACCTCTGACTAAATCTAATGAATAGGTTGTTTAGTTCGCATTGAACTACAAATCAATTTTCAAAACATAGAAAAAAACCCGATTGAACTAACATTGTCCAGCGGATCTACTTGCAACTACAAGGACAATTGATTTAAATTCTCTACTGTTCTGACTTCTCGGATGCTACAAAAATATTCCCACGCTGCAATTAAACCAAATCAACGAAATCAAAATTTCACCACTTTAAAAAAATTTGATTTAATTGATCTTTTTGTCGTTTCGGTGTCTATTTTGCACTATTCAAGTATTCAGAAAAATATGAATACTAGTAAGGAGAAAGTGATGCAAAAAAGGAAAAAAATTTGATAGTTGGTTTTGAATATTGTTTTTTTTTTTTACAATTGTTTTTACTTATTTATTTATTGGTCATTTTTATTTATTTATTGGTAATTAGCTTGACTTTGAATTTTTTAGTTTTTTTGGTGCAATTGATATCACTTCTTATTTTTTATTGGTTATTTTGTTTATGAGAGATAGGAGAGTGTGTATTTAAAATGTCTATGAAAGAGAGATATATGTATACGCATGAGAGTAGTTGTATGAGAGAGAGAGAGAGTTATGTGAGAGTTAGGAGTCTTAGAGTTTTAAAATGAATGAAAGTCCAATTAAGATCGTCGGATCAATAATCCTTAAATGATCTGAGCTGCAAAATCTTAATTAGACTTTCATTCTATCTCTATTTATATATATATATACTAGTTATAACCCGAACCTGAAGACACGATAGAACACAAAATTTGAACAACCAAAAAATCGATCTCATTATATTACATAATAATTTTTTCCTTTATTTCTTTGATTACATCATTCAAAACTTATTTTTACTTATTATTTTTTCTAAAAATATTGGCAAAATTTTCTCAAAATATGTAATTCAATAAAATTTTCTCACATGTGATAGAAATAAGTTATGTAATGGTTTTGGAGGGGAAAATGTGTAGGGGATAAAATTCAACTTCCTATATGTTTTATTTTATATACATACTAGTCATTGCCCGTACCTGAAGACACTACGTAATAAATAAACAATCGCAAGCAATTACCTGTACTTGAAGGCTGTGTGTAACATAGATGATTTGACACAAAACTAAATCCTTACAATATACTGACTATACCAAATGGCTAAGAATTTCTATTTTCTACATATTATGAAACAATGCATTACTCAATAAAAAAAAATTAAAAAAGACACATAAAATTGGTGGATTCTCGCTCTTTGAATTGATGAAGTTATCTTCATATTTTGAATTGATGAAATTCTCCGCATATTTTTTATTCCTAGATTCTTGAGAGAACCTATAAGTATTGATTATGACACCATTAATTTGTTGGATACAATATTGGTAACAACGTTAGTTGTATCTATAAGCAATTTGAATATCTTTTATCGCAACAAAAACACACACCCAATCATAGTAATTAAAGCTCATTGAAAGAATCTCTAAGCAAAATGAGGTGTAGAATTAAATTGTACGTATAGATATTTCTACCATCCACCCATACACTACCATCCGTCCCATTGTTACCCAATGAGAGTCCCACGCAAAGTGGTATTACTATGATAACTACTATCATGGAAGCAAGATGAAAGCTAAGTATGACATTCTATGAATATGAAAATGAAACTACTTAAACACTCAAAATGAGTATTTTTTTTTCCTTTGTAACTATTTTGTTGAAGGAAAAAGATAACAAAAAAGATATATCGTGATTTCTATTTTAGGCAGAACAATTGCTTTATATAAACCAAGTAATGGTTCAACCTTCAAGAAAATTGCCTATGCCCGAAGGAACTATGTAACATAAAAAAATCATCAATCAATATGAGTCAATCATTAACACAAAAAATAACGCATTTGAAGACATTATGCAACAAAAAAAAAAAAAAATTGAGCACTGGGCATACTATTTAACTATTTAGATAACAACTTTTTTTTTTTTTCATTTAGACAATAATGTTCCTTTGAAATCCCGCATGCTACGCCCAAATCAAATAGCAATTAAATGTTAGCTCTGTCACAATTTAAGTGATTTTGTACGGAAGCGAAACAACAAACATTTTGCATACATCTCCACGTTGAGGCTCCCTAGAAAAAGAAATCTCATTGGGCATGCATGTATATACGCTCTAGTTCAAAAAATCCAGAAGCGTGATGTCTTCTTTTCCTAATACATTATTAGTGTTCAAAATTAAACATATCAAAATCTGGAATGAATCAGTATTCAAAATTAGCACAATAGTTTGCCCAACACATATAAAGAGTCAATCCTTTACTAAATCTCATCACATCATTCCATTATGAACCTGAACTATTATCATAACAAAATTTGGCTTGTTGTATCACCAAGAATATAGAGTTCACATGCTCAATCAAAGTCCTTGAAGCCACTTGTAGCTTTGACTATACCCTACAATGGTTAAAAATAATTTAATAGCTGCAGTCAAGGAACTACAATGAAAAGCCACTTAAATTGCTCATAGAAACATAACTCACAAATGAGATAGAAAGGAAGGTTAAAATACTCAATCACCAACTCTTGTGTAAAAAAGAAGGTTAAAAAAGAACATCTTCATATACGAATTTACAACCAGTCAAATATTTTTTGGACAACAAAATCGATTTCTCTTTTCATTCTTTTAACTTGGGACTTGAGAAATCATCAAATTGAAGAGTTCGAGTCTATAGAATATAGAAACAATCAATTCATAAAAGCGACAGATGTGTACATGCTTCCATAATTTCAGTAAAGAAGTCTTCCAAAGTATTGAGATGTTACGACATACCCCTACAAAAGCTATCACCTCTGCTCGTAAGCTTATAAGCCATCGAAGTTGAAATCAAAATTGGGTGTGTGCCCAATATGTGTGTGTACCCAAAAAAAATTCAGCAGGAAAGAGAGGTAGCAAAGAGAAGTAGGAGATAGTGGGTTCACATAATTCTTACATGAAAAAAATAGAGAGAGTTTCTGGGAGAAAAATCAGAGAGTTGCTGGACAGTAAAGGAACTAGAAAGTAGGAAAAAATCAGAGTTTTTTTTTTTGGCTTAAAACAGAGGCGGTGAAGATTGTTCTGCCACTGGAACTGAAGCTCCATTATTGGGTCTTAAGAGGCTTTTTTTGCATGTTTATTGCTGAAAAAATATAGATAAGCTTCCCTTTGTGTTTCTTGATATGATATTGAAGTTATTTATGAAATTGAGTTGTGTTTTGAATAGAATTAGTGTGACACCTTTAGCAGATTTTTAGCTACTGTTTTGTGTTCTTGCTCCCCTCCAAACAAATGCAAAACAAACAATTACCTGAGCAACTGTTAGATGTCTCTGAACAACAAATCACTGAAATGAAGAACAAAATCAACAACGATCTTCAGTCTGTTTGGCAACAAAATCAATGAGAAGCCTTAGACTTATTAATAAACAATGCAGTAGACTTTTTAATACAGAGCGAGAAGCCTTACCTTGGTCTTGGAGGGCCACAACAGTATCATCCTCTTCATTGGGCCATTGTGTTTGATTTGGCTCTATCTGGACTGAGAATTTTTCTGCATGAGCCTCCACCTGCTTATCAGCATCTTCCCTCTTTAAGTTCAGCATATGCTCTTCATTAAGGACAATATCCCTTCTAATTAAAATCTTTCGTGCAACTAGATCCCAAAGTTTATAACCTTTCACGCCTTTTTCGTAACCAATAAATATGCAATGTTTGGACTTTGGATCCAACTTCGATTGTTGCTGCTCCTGCATATGAATATAGGCAGGACAACCAAATATTCTTAAATTAGAATAATCAACTGGTTTACCTGTCCACACCTCCTCAGGGAATTTTTCATCAATAGCTGAACACGGTGACCTGTTAACAATATAGCATGTCATGTTAACAGCCTCCGCCCAAAATAATTTTGGCAAGCCTGCAAGAAGTCGCATACATCTTGTTTTTTTCTAAAAGGGCTTTGTTTATTCTTTCTGCTACACTATTTTGTTATGGCCCACCTAGTGTAGTATAATGTCGAGTGATCCGTTATATCTGGCAAAACTTCCTGAATTCCCAGAGTTTATACTCCATGTCATTGTTCGTCCGTAGGTACTTGACCTGCTTACCTATCTGCTTTTCAACTTTAGCTTTCCACTGCTTGAATTTGTCGAATACTTCATTTTTGTGCTTCATAAAGTAGACCCATACTTTCCTGGAGAGGTCATCAATAAATGTCACGAAATATACTACTCCATCTTTGGATTGAACTAGCACGGATCCCCATACATCCGAGTGTATGTACTCCAACACATCCTTGCTTGTATGATTCCCAGTCATGAAGCTCACCTTGTACTATTTACCATACAAGCAATATTTTCAAAAATTAAATTTACAAACTTTTACCCCATCAAGCAGCTTTCATCTATGAAGTTCCTGCAGTCATTTCTCACTTATATGGCCAAGGCGTAAATGTCATAGAGTAGTGTTATCAGTACCTGGATCCAACGGAGTTGTCACAGCTGCTCCACCTGTAACAGTACTCCCTACCAATGTATACAAGTTACCCTGTCGTTTCTCTTTCATGACAACCATGACACATTTAACAACTTTTAGAACTCCACCCGTTGCCATAAAAGTAAAACCATTTGACTCAAGTGTACCTAAAGAAATTAAATTCTTTTTCAGGTTAAGGACATGTCGTACATCACCTAGTGTGCTCACCATATCATCAAATATTTTAATTTTAATGGTCCCAATCCCTGAGGTACTGCAAACTGCATCATTATCCATTATAATAGTTCCTCCATTATATGGTTTATAAGTATTAAACTATTCCCTATACGGACAAATGTGGTAAGAACATCCAGAATTCAATATCAATTTGTCAGTAAGATAATTCATACCTGTGGTGACTGACAATAAATCACCATTACCATCTGAACCATTTTGTGCAATACTTGCTTGATCTGAATTCGCAGATTTTTCTTTATCCACCAGATCTCGCTTTCTTTGATAGCAGTCCCTTTTCATATGTCCTTTCTTGTGGCAGGAGTAACACTTGATTTTGCTGTCACTATTCCCTTTTGATTTTGAGCTTGACCTCCCTCTATTTTCAGAGCCTTTGTTTTTATTTCTTCCTCGTTGTTGTCTAGGTTCACCATTGGCCATTAACCCTTCTGCTTGGGAACCGTTTCCTGGCCTTCAGAGTGTCTCAGTCTCCAAGAGAGCCGCCGTCACCTCATCAACCCTGAGAGTATATTTCTCAACCAAAACTGTAGTCACAAGTATATTAAAAGAAGATGGAAGATAAGCCAAGAGGAGAATAGCCTTATCCTCCTCTACAATGTTAACCTCAACACTAGAAAGTTGAGTAACAATTTTGTTAAACTGATTGAGATGATCAACAATATTTGTTCATTCTACCATCCGCAATTGATATAATTGTTTCTTCAGGAACAATTTGTTTGCGAGAGATTTTGACATATAAATCTTTTCCAATTTTTCCATAAATCCAGAGCAGAAGTTTCATTCAAAAAATTATATTTTACCTTTGATGCGAGAGATAAACGAATGGTCCTCACAGCTTTCATCTCAAGTTCCTCCCAGTCCTCCTTTTTCATGTCTGTTGTTTTTTGTCTTTCTCGAGTATTGCTTTGGACAGTCCTTGTTGCACCAAGATGTCTTTAATCGTTCTTTGCCACAGACTAAAGTTATTTTTCCCATCAAAGGGCTCCACCTCGAATTTGCCAATCGAGATGTCTTTTCCCATCATCGTACTAAGCGTCGGTAATCAAAAACTATGCGCACTTGTTCTTAGTTACAATCTTCCCGAACAAACCTGGGGCTCTGATACCACTTGTTGGGAATTAACTTCGCAGCAATTTGGTCAGTACAACGACAACAAAATAATAAGTGGAATAAAGAAAATCAAAGCACAACTCACAACACCAAGATTTACGTGGTTCGGCAAAATTGTTTTGTCTACGTCCACGAGACGTGATCCGGTCTCCTTTCTTTGCTATTGAGAGAAAATGAGTGCAATTGTACAAGCCTCACCACTCAGGTTTAAATCCAGAACTCAAGCCCTTAACCCCTTGTACAACCCACTTAACCTTACCCTCTCAAACCCCCAATAAAGAAAATATTTCGTACTCTCAACAAGAGAATGAAAATTGAACAAATACAATTTTCGGGATGATCTTAAAACCAAGAGACCCATGCCTATTTATAGGCATCTCAAGGTGGTGGCAGATGAACTTTTTTGCATTGAAGCAATGCATTTGATTGCTCCACTTGTATCCTCCAATAAGATTTTAGCAATGACATCATCTAACCAATTATAAAGGAACTCTCATCTCATTCAAGCAATGAAAGTACTCCACTTGTATCATCCAATAAGCTTTTAGCACTGATGTCAATTAACCAATCAAAATAGGTCCTTTTAGCAATGATGTCACCAAACCAATCAAAACAAATTTTGAGCCACTGCCAACACAAAAAGTTAACTCGGTCGTGGTAGATACCATAGATCGGTATTCAGTTTCAGTACTAGAACAGTCCATGGTGGATTGTTTCTTTGCACTCCAAGAGAGAAATTACCACCCAAAAAGTACAAAAACTTGTGGTGGAGCGGCGCGTGAGGGGACAACTTGCGCCATCAGCATCCGAGAAACCATAAAAGTCAAGAGTGTTGTTAGCGAGAATGAGTAAGCTATAACTTGTGCCATGATCATAATGGAGTATACGTTTAACAATTTGATAATGCGCCATAGTGGGAGCGTGCATAAATTAACAAACAAAATTGAAGCTATACCAGAGATTGCGTCAAGTGAAATTCAAGTATTATAAAGCACCAACAATACGTCAATAATGAGTTGGGTCAGGAAAAGGAGAACTATCAGAGGAAGGAAGTCGCCCCATGAGGGCCATGGGAGTGTTAAAGGCCTTGCAATTTGTCATTTGAGCACGAACAAGAAGGTCACTAGCGTACTTCGACTGACTGAGAAATAGGCCTTGAGAGAAACAGTGAACTTCGATCTCAAGAAAATAGTGAAGATCCCCAAGATCCTTGATGAAAAATTTGCGACCCAACTCACAGGCAAACCAGTCCACGAAGGAAGAATTGTCCACTATAAGGACCATGTCGTCCGCATATAGAAGGAGAAGAAGAGTGCCACAGGAGGATTGTTGAACAGATGATCTGCAGTGCTACAGAAGAATCCCATATTCAGCAAGAAAAGGCTCAAATGATCAAACCAAGCCCACATGACTTGTTTGAGACCATAAAAAGCACACTTAAGGCAGCATACAAGGTGTGAATAAGTAGAATCCAAAAAACTCGGAGGCTGCTTAATGTAAATAGGCTCGTGTAGATATCCATGAAGAAACGCATAACTTCAAGTTGGTGAAGGTCCCAACCATGAAAAACGGCAACGGTCAACACGGTGTGAATGCTTGCTGGTTTGATTACGGGGGGAAAAGGTGTCCGAGAAATCAACGTCATCTTTCTGATGAAAGCATTTCACAACCAAGTGAGCCTTGAGACGATCAAAACTACCATCAGATTTTAACTTGGTTTTGAAGACCCATTTACAGCCGACCACATTGTGAGATGATGAACTCAAGACAAGGTCCCAAGTTTCATTGAGATGGAGTGCATCAAGTTCATCGCACATGGCAACAGTCCACCTCGTATGTTTTAGAGCTGTTCTAATAGATTTCGGTTCCACGAGAATGTAAAATGCCAAAGAAATGTTATGTAGATTGCCATACTTGGGGTTAGATTTAGAGATACTGATGATGCACAGAACTGTCTCGTGCAAGATCAACAGTCGAGTATGTGAAGATGTGTAATTAATGAACAATAAATAAGCAATCAATGACAAAACAGTAAATAATGAGTCTACACACATATATATAGTGGTTCGGTCCGAGTGACCTACTCCACTCTCGGAAACGACAACGGTGGCCGGTGGCTCTTTATTGATGAATAAAGTAACAGGGAGAGAGCTCTAGGAGAGTATGCTCCGTGAGAGTTACAATAGCTAAGAGAGAAGCTATAAGTGTAGAGATGTGTGGTGAGATGTCAAGTGTCTTGAGAGATCTCTAGGTGTCCCCTCTCATGTGGAGAGGACTTACAATTTATAGGTATGTTGAAGCAGTGACATGAGGGAGAGGGCACTACTTATTCGGGGGAGGATAGTTATAAAAGGTAAGTACAATTAATGTAGGATTGATTTTCCTGAGTGTATATCCCGATAATCTCTCTCCCACGTGCTCCTATCTTCCCGGGCTTTTCGGATCTTGGACTGGGCCGGATTGGTGGACCAGGCTTAGGCTGCCTTTTAACTGATTTGGACTTGCTTGATTTATTAGGTCTGAGCCCAATTAGATTTGGGCCGTCCGATACCATGTTGTGATCGATTGATAAATTTGGATTGAGGTAAAGGAACTTCAGAAGGTAGGAAACTAGTCGAAGCAGGTGATTGCCGCACGGTTGGAGTTGTCAGGTCAAAGAAATCAATTTCCTGGGGCAGTGCAAAATGCCCGCGATTGGTAGTTCGTATGAAATGGGATTTTATCCATATCTAAAAGATTAAATATTTTTCAAGTTGATTTTGTTGAATGATCAAATATGCTTTATGGAGGACACACATATAATATATATATATATATTTTTTATTTTTATTCAAGATGTCCAGATTTACACCGAATATTCCCTCGATCTCAACAGATATAATATGTTTGATTGAGAATCAAATATGAAATTAATATTAAATTAGCAAATTTTGATTTAATTTTAGCGAGTTCGAATAGTAAATTAGTAAACTCATTAAATTCATCAAACAAATAGGTCGATATGAACTGAGCTAAATACAACACATACTCGCTAAACACGGGTTAACACGATACGAACCCAACTATACACAATTATAAATAGATCAGATACGGGTGAGCGAAATTTGACACAAAACAATCCCCATTATTTTCATATCTTATTAGTAATTTTCCCTATTTTTTGTTGCATATCTTTTTTCCTTGATTCAATAGTCAAATAAGAAACGAATCAAAAACTCAATACATTTTTTGTTCAAGTCTTCATCGTCACAAGAAAACTCGAGTTTTAATTTATAAGTTTGGCATGCTTCTAAGCTTTGCATTTCAACTACGAGTACAAAAGAGCACTTAGTAACAAACGATTCTTAATCACAAAAAAAAAAAATATTAGAATTTATACCCAAACATAGTATTAAGTAATGCTTACTGGAGCATGACCAATATTAGAATCATCCCGGGCGTAGCAAGACCCAAAATAAATGATCAAGCCCTCACTATATGAGGTCCACATAATCTGATGTCGAGGGAGGAGAGAGAAGCGGCAAAAAGAGGAGAAGAGGGTGATACCACATCACATTGCAATATGGTATCACCATTGTAATGACTATTTTCTCGCTAGACAGGGTGTCAAGAGCTGGATGATCGAATAGATAGAGAGAAATACGACTCTTGATTTCCCATCAATATGATTCACTTAAATACCTATGAAGGAGAAAGACAAATGTAGAAAACTAGTAAGACACAAGTTGCATATAGAAAATAGGAACAACCTAAGGGGTCAGTCTAGTAATTCCTAATAAATCACACGCAACTTATGAGGATAAAACGATCGAAAATATAAGGGAGGCCATGCCCCCTTTGATCAAAACATTGACTCTGCTACTGCCTTCTGCTATGCTATCCTGCCAGCCAATGACTGCAGTGAAAGTATGGTTGGTAAAACATGCTCACAAACTCGATACGAACTCAATGTGAAATTAGCATATATAATCTTATCCTTAACAAATTATCATTATCACTACCTAATTTGAGCAAATTCGGGTGATAAACAAGTGAACCCTGTCAAGTCCGTTAAAAATATAGATCAACATAAACCCAACTAAACACGACTAGAACCGCTTCGAAAAGACACAAAACCATTAACAGATCAGACATGAATTGAACAATTTTTAATACGACATAAATTAAACACGAAAGGAAACCTACACAACATGACACATTGCCAGCCCTAGGAGTGCTTCACAACTACTCTTAGTCATCCCTCAAAAAATTATATCTGGGAATAGTTTCAATTCACGCAATACTTCTTTTGTTTAAGAGTAATACAACACAGGCAAGAATAGGTATCACAGAGTTGGTATTACAGAATTTGAAACCTCTATGGATAACTCAGAAGCTCGCATATTTGGATCTTTGAAATTTTTTGCCCTCTATTAACAACTTCAAAACCCAATTTACCTTTATTCTTGAGTCTTATTGTCCACAACACGATCAACAAAGAGCATTCACAATGTTTGTAGAACTGTAACAGGGAAGGCAGCTCTAACTCCTTTGTTCAATAACTTTGCCTCTACATAACCTCAGTTGAAGAGGCATTCTTAGTTCACAATGCTTACATGATATTCAAGAAAGACCAATTACCCTTCCAGTGGTTGTGTCTAGATCAATGTCGTAGAAGCAAGGCCTTGTAGGGAGGCCGGGCATTGTACTCATCGTCCCAACTAAAGGATAAATGAATCCAGCTCCAATGCTTGCCCTTACATCCCTGATTGGTAAAACAAACCCAGTTGGAGCACCCTTTTTTGATGGTTCATGTGAAAATGAGTACTGGGTTTTCGCCATGCAGATTGGCAGAGTGGAGAATCCTTGCTTGCTGTACATCTCAATCTGTTTCTCAGCCTAGTTATTCAAAAACAATGAACAAAATATCAACAGAAAGGCCCAAAGATTTTCACAATGCTAAAAAGTTTCACAATAGTTATTTTCATCGGAAATAATATTTTTCGAGTATTTGAATAGATTCTGCCCTTCTTCAAATGATAGAAAAAGGCTTGCCTACCAGCCTTATTTTTACAAAATTATTTTCTAGCATAGCTTACCAATATTACAACAAATATTGCTCTCCTTCCAAAAGCACGGCCACCAATATTTTACAACCACCAAACCATCAATCAAAATTTCCAAAGGACCAATGATGTGCGATTTCACTCCTTAACTTGTGCATTTATTTCCAGAGATGTCAATTAGAAATTTGTGTGTTTATCAATAGTGTCAAAATTATCATATAGTTTTACCTGTTCAGAGTACTCAACACTGCTGGCACCATATGACTTTGCTATTGCTTCAATTTTCTCTTTTATGCTAGTATCCAAAGGATATAAGAATTTCAATTTTTGTGTCACATTCTCACAGGCTTTTTGCACTGCAATGCCAAGGTCCACCTGAAAATTGACATTCATATTCATCAGTTAACATATGAAAATCTGGACCAGTCTTATGCATGGCCACTGAAAGGTGATGACAAGCCCATAGGATAAATTTTAAGAGATTAAACAATACAAAGGCAGCAAGGACAAGTCACATGTACACATAGCAATTTATTATCAACATTTTTACAATGTTAAACACTCGGGGACCAAATCAGACTAGATGTAACCGCTCTTCTTTCAACTCTATGCTGCAAGCATATACCAAAAAATGACATATCTCAATGTTCAAGGTTTTTAGGACACATGTCCAAGATCAATTCAGAAGTATTACATATGTTCTAAAATGACCACCATGTTAGATTATGGATATGGCTCTCCTAGAAGTGTTTATGCCACTTGGTCAGTTACTGTAGATGGAGATAATAAACATTGTCCTATACTGAACAAGAAGAACTATATCTGGACCCCTGCTATCCGAGATGTGAGTTTCATTTTTGGCATCTGCAAATAGATGAGGTAGTAAGTAAGATAAAATTCTCTATCGAGTGACAATTTCTTCCTCTGATACGCTCTTTTATCAGATAAGAAGAAAATGCTAAAGGAAAACAGTTGCAGTTATGAAACTATGATAGGAATCTTCAAATGATTATGACTCTATATTTGGATTCAAATAAGGACCATCTCAAGGATATGGAAACAATGTGTAGACTGGGACAGAAAAGTAGGTTGATATGTCATATCTGTCTGAGCAAAAGGGCCTCAACAAGGACTATCCTAGTGCTCTCGAGGCATATTTTCAAGCAGAACAGAGACCAGGAAGGCAAAAGAGTTCCAACAAAAAGGCAATCGGAATGGATAGTCATTGCAGCATACGCCTCCATTAAAATGAGTTTGAATTTCAAATAGTGCTACAATTGGTTTTATTACTACAAGACGTTTAACAGGTCCATGTGCATTTTATTATGCTTGTGAAATTGAATCCTTGTAACAAGAAAATTCTATTCCTTGAAGACAATTTGTGAGTGTTTATTCCTTTATGACAAGTTCAGTTACACATATAGGTTCAATTACACAGTGCTCACACAGACAGCAAAGCAAGAAACCTAACAATGGCTGGAGTAAACCAAAATGAAGCTTTTGTCATACGGGAACAATATTTACAGATGCATTTGTTACTTCACATTCTATGTTATCTTATTACTGTGAAAGGAAGAAAAAATAGTGTCAATGATACACACTGTTTTTGCCAAAATGTGATTTGTCACTGGTAAAGGAAATCGGTAATGAATAAGGGAGAAATTTATTCTAATATTGAATATCCAAGCATTCGAGAGGCTAGGAACTCTCCAAGATGAGCAAGCTCATTACACAACAAGAAAATCCATGCCCCCTGCACTCCCTACCATTCCCCTTTATATTCTTCTTACCTCACGCAGCCAGTAGATTGGCCCCCAACAAACTCATAACAGAATTAACTCATAACCGAATTGATGCCAGCACATCCATAACAGCCTTGCCCATAACAGCCTTGCATTGCCTCAGCTATATCTTTCCGGAATTACCCCTGCGCCTAGAATAGGTGAAACGTACCTGTGGCCTATCATTACCCCCCCGCCCAAACATTCACCTTGTCCTCAAGGTGAAAATCAGGGAATTGCTGTTGAATGGAGTGAAAATCCTCCCAAGTTGCCTCATACTCAGGCAAAGACTTCCATTTCAGCAATACTTCCACTTCACCTGGCAGTCCCTGAATTTTAGGACGAACTCCCAGCACTCCCTCTGGTTCTACCACCAGTTCCAGCTCAGGTGTCAATTGGGGTGGAAGTACTGGAGACGAAGAAGAGATCCCACGGGCTGGCCTCAATTGTGAAACATGGAAAACTGGGTGAATCGCGGCCGTCTGAGGAAGCTCCAGCTTGTAAGCCACCTTTCCGACCCGCTGAAGAATCTTGAATGGGCCGTAGTATCGAACAGCTAACTTCTCAAATTTACGTTGAGCAAGTGAGCGCTGCCTGTAAGGTCTCAATTTCAAGAAGACCAAGTCCCCTTCATTGAACTCTGCATAGTGGCGTTTGAGGTCAGCTTGCAGCTTCATCCGCTGCTGAGCTTGCAGCAAATGCATCCGCAGGTCATCCAAAATAGCATCACGGTCCTCCAACAGTTGATCTACCAAGGACACCGAAGCAGCCCCTCGATCGTATCTAATAAGAGGGGGTGGATCCCAACCGTAGAGGGCACGAAAAGGGGTGCAGCGAGTGGAAGAATGGAAAGAAGTATTGTACCAATAGTCAGCCCAGGCCAACCATCGAGCCCAGCTCTTAGGTTTTCCAGAAGCAAAACAGCGCAGATAAGTTTCCAAGCAACGATTTACGACTTTCGTCTGTCCATCAGATTGAGGGTGATAGGCAGTACTCTGCTTCAGAGTAGTCCCCTGCAGCTTGAACAGCCAAAAATGACTCAGGAACACTCTGTCCCGATCCGAAATGATTGACTGAGGTATACCATGAAGCCTCACGATCTCGCGCATAAAAATGCCAGCGACCGTAACAGCAGTAAAGGGGTGCTTCAACCCAATAAAATGAGCATACTTACTCAATCGGTCCACTACTACCAGTATAGCATCCCAGCCCTCTGATCGTGGCAGCCCTTCAACGAAATCCATTGTAACTTCGTCCCACACTTGCGCCGGGAGTGGAATGGGCTGCAGTAACCCTGCTGGAGTCATGGCCATATATTTATTCTGTTGGCAGACTGCGCATTCCCGTACAAACCTGACTACATCCTTGCGCATGCCTACCCAATACAACTCAGCTGCTAGGCGTTGGTAGGTCTTGGTTTCCCCCGAATGTCCCCCAATTGGAGTGGTATGAAATTCTCCAATCAGGGTAGGGAGGAGCTTAGAAGTCCGTGGAATAACGAGACGGTTCTTATACAATAGGATTCCCTGCTCTACTGTAAATCCCATGTGAGATTGTGTCCCTGAAGTGATGTCCTCCCTTAGCCTCTTTAGAAAAGTGTCATCCGCCAATTCCACCTTTAGAGAGTCCCAATAATGCCACTGTGGGATAGCCAAAGTTGAGCATTCTACTGCATCTGTTACACGAGAAAGGGCATCCGCCACTCGATTACTTGCCCCACTCCGGTATTGAATATCGAAATCATACCCCATGATTTTAGTAATCCATTTCTGATATTCAGATCCCACAATCCGCTGCTCCAAAAGAAACTTCAAGCTCTGCTGGTCTGTCCGCACAGTGAAACGCCTGCCAAGCAAGTAAGGGCGCCATTTCAACACTGCAAATACAATTGTCATTAACTCCTTCTCATAGATGGACTTAAGGCGAGCTCGGGGACCCAGTACTTGGCTGTAATAAGCCACTGGTTGCTGTCCCTGGATAAGAACAGCTCCTAACCCAAACCCTGAAGCGTCTGTTTCGACAATGAAAGGCTTAGCGAAATCGGGCATTGCCAAGACAGGGACCGAAGACATAGCACGCTTAAGGTCTTCAAAAGCTGTTGCAGCTTCCGGACTCCACCCAAAATTATCTTTCTTAAGCTGATCCGTCAATGGAGAAGCCAGTTGCGCATACCCAGCCACAAACTTGCGGTAATATCCTGTCAAACCCAGGAATCCTCTTAGTGTCTTCAAATTTTTGGGCGTTGGCCATGAAATCATGGCCTGAATTTTGCTGGGATCTGCTGCTACTCCCTGCTCCGAAATGATATGACCTAGATAGGCCACTTGAGTCCTCCCAAACTCACATTTCTTTTGATTGGCGTATAGCCTGTGGGTTTGCAAGACGTCCAACACTTGTGCTAGATGTTGCTGATGACTCTCCTCCGAGGGGCTATAAATTAAAATATCGTCGAAGAACACAAGCACAAATTTCCGAAGGAAAGGCCGAAAGATATCATTCATCAACGATTGGAAAGTAGCGGGAGCATTTGTGAGTCCGAAAGGCATGACGAGGAACTCGTAGTGTCCGTCATGAGTTCGGAAAGCAGTTTTATGGACATCCTGACTTCTGACCCTGATTTGATGATAACCAGACTTCAAGTCCAACTTAGAAAAAAATTTCGCACCATGGAGTTCGTCAAGGAGCTCATCGATGACAGGAATAGGATACTTATCAGGTATTGTGACCTTGTTTAGAGCTCTATAATCCACACAAAAACGCCACGAACCATCCTTCTTCTTAACCAGCAAAACCGGACTTGAGAACGGACTACTACTGACTTGAATGATTCCAGCCGCAAACATTTCCTGGATCAAGCTTTCAATCTCATCCTTTTGGGCGTGAGGATAGCGATATGGTCGAACACTAACCGGTTGACTGCCTTCTTTGAGGACAATCGAATGTTCACGTCCCCTAATGGGAGGCAATCCCGCCGGCTTGTCGAAAACAATTTCATGATCTGCCAAAATTTGGTGAAGAAATTGCGGTCCTTCGGGGCTCACTTCCTTTAATCCTTCCAGTTGATTGAGCTCCACCAGGATTCCAGCTCCCTCATGTTTAATGGTTCGCATCATCGCCTTCAAAGAAACCAGAGTTTTTCCCAGAGAGGGATCCCCCCGCAGAGTGACTGACTCGTTACCGAGTCTAAATTTCATCACCTGTGTCTTCCAATTTGTATGAGTCATCCCCAACGTTTCAAGCCACTGAATGCCCAGAATCACATCAGAACTTCCTAACCCAAGGGGCAAGAATTCTTCCACAATATCAATTCCCTGCAGGTGAAGTGTTACACCTCGGCATAAGCCTTCTCCAAGTACTGCATTTCCAGTTCCCATAGCCACCCCGTACCTCTCGGTTTTAACGATGGGTATCTGAACTCGGTTAACAAGATCCAAGGAAATAAAATTATGGGTTGCACCGGGGTCTATCAAGACCACTACCTCTTGCTCGCCGATCAGCCCCCTCAATTTCATTGTCTTTGGATTAGTCAAACCCACCACCGAATTGAGCGAGACTTCAATCATCTGATTGAGCTCAGACGCCTCCAGTTCGAGCTCTGCCTCTTTCGATTCTTCGTCCTCACCCGGCTCTCCTTCTTCTACATCATGAGTAAGAAGAACATTCAGTTCCTTCTTCTTGCAAATGTGCCCTGGCGCCCATTTCTCATCGCAGCGAAAACATAGCCCCTTTTCTCGTTTTCTTTGAAGCTCCGAATCGGAGAGCCTTCGCACCTCTCCGGCGACTTTCCCGGTGAACCGATTTGCCCTAAACTCTGATCGTGGAGCTTCAGCGTGAAGGCGGTTTGGGTGGTGTAGGTTTGTGCTCTGCGTTGATGTCCCTGCTCGTTGGAACCCGAAGGATGATTTGTGGGCTTTGGTTACCCACAATTTGTCTTCTATTCTTTGGGCCAATTCCATGGCCCGGCCCAGGTTGCTGGGTTCTAAAATTCGGACCTCCACTTTGATCTCGGGTTTTAACCCGTTGATAAAATGACCCAAGGCCACTTCCTCAGAGACGTTCTCCAATGGCGCCGATAGCTCGATAAACCTCCGGCGATACTCCTGTACGCCGCCGTCTTGAACCAGAGCCAACCACTGCTCATGGAGCGAACCCGCCTGAGTTGTTCTGAACTGCTTCAAGAGAAGCATCTTCATTTCTTCCCACATAATGATAGATCGTTTCCTATTTTCCCATTGATACCACAGTAGGGCATCTCCTTCGAAAGCCATGATCGCCGCCTCAAGCTTCTCTTCATTGGTCAACCGATGTAGGGTGTAATATCGTTCCGCCTTCAAGATCCAGCCATCTGGATTCGAGCCATCGAACAACGGCATCTCCAGTCTTCGGAATCGGATTTCATGGCGAAATCTGTTCGAGTTCGAGTTCGAGCCTCCCTCTACACCATGAGATTCGCTCTTGTACGAAACCGAACCGCCTCGAGCTGTGTCTTCTTGCGATTTGAGGAATTGTTCGAATAATTTGTTCATATTCTGCACCTCCTCCTTCAACGTTCCCACTTCTCGTTGGAACTCCTCGTGTACGGCACCCACCAGTTCTTCCATGGAATCTATCCGTTGAGCAACATTCTTGGCTGCTATTTCCCAGGGACGATTGCTCTGATACCAATTTGATACACACTGTTTTTGCCAAAATGTGATTTGTCACTGGTAAAGGAAATCGGTAATGAATAAAGGAGAAATTTATTCTAATATTGAATATCCAAGCATTCGAGAGGCTAGGAACTCTCCAAGATGAGCAAGCTCATTACACAACAAGAAAATCCATGCCCCCTGCACTCCCTACCCTTCCCCTTTATATTCTTCTTACCTCACGCAGCCAGTAGATTGGCCCCCAACAAACTCATAACAGAATTAACTCATAACCGAATTGATGCCAGCACATCCATAACAGCCTTGCCCATAACAGCCTTGCATTGCCTCAGCTATATCTTTCCGGAATTACCCCTGCGCCTAGAATAGGTGAAACGTACCTGTGGCCTATCAGTCAAGGTGGTTCATAAAGGACCCATCTGTCCTCCCTACATCCTTCTCCGTGAAAATGAGTTAGATCAAGCAGAACCAATTTGTATCAGCCTGATAAAAGCTGACTCAAAAAAGAGCTTTCCCATGATTTCCTCAGAATTCACCTGTTACTGTTGACTTCCTATGGAAAAAAAACATTAACTGGAGCAGGGTAAAGTTGCAGGTGCGGAGCAAATGAGTAATACCACAGTTCAGTTGACATCTATAGGATCTCACTTTTGCTGTTATCTATTCTTTGGAAGTGATTCCACATTCCATGTTACTGTCATTTCAGGAAAGAATGCTGACAGTCACCTTTCAGCTTAGTATGCGTAGCTTGTTAACTGAATAGATTACCCCAAAACAAAACCAAAAAAAAAAAGTTAATTGAAATAATCACTAACCGCTCCTTTGCCACCATGGGCATGATGAGTACAAACAACAGCATCAAATGCCCCAGCTGCTAATGCTGCATTCCGAACTGCATTTAGTTCCGCTTCAGAATCAGTTGAGAACATGTTAACAGCTACCACGACGTTCACACCGTAAGCCTTTGTGTTTGAAATATGCCTGGCAAGATTCACACAACCAGCTTCAACAAGAGACACATTCTCTGTTAGGTAGGCACGGTCAAGGGGCCTCCCAGCCACAACTTCTGGCCCTCCACCGTGCATTTTGAGGGCCCTTATTGTTGCCACAATAACAGCACATTGGGGTGTTAAACCACTATATCGACATTTGATATTCATAAACTTCTCAGTTCCAATATCAGCGCCGAAGCCTGCTTCTGTGACAACAAAACCACCTGGTCCCACCAGCTTAAGTGCGATCTTATCAGCAACAATAGATGAATTCCCATGGGCAATATTTGCAAAAGGACCCGCATGAACTAAGACAGGGGTACCCTCAAGAGTCTGCATCAAAGTAGGATTAATTGCATCTTTCATTAGTACAGTCAAAGCACCTCCAACACCAAGATCATCAGCAGTTATAGGGTCACCCGCCTTGCTGTTTCCAATCACCATTTTTCCAAGCCTCTCTCTCATGTCAGCAAGAGAAGTTGTGAGGGCCAAAACTGCCATTATCTCACTAGCAACTGAAATATCAAATCCTGTTTCTCTCACCATCCCTTTCTCTTCGGGCCCCTGACCAACAGTAATCTTCCTCAAGAATCGGTCATTGACATCCATAACTCTCCTCCATGTGATGGAATCAGGGTCTATGTCAAGCCGAGCAAATTTCTTGATTTCTTGTGCGGTAAGATCCTCAGGCTGCTTCTTGGAAATACCAAGTTTCTTCAAACGCCTAAACATTATCTCACTAAACCTTCGTTTACCTTCTTTGCTTGGTGGGCATAACCGGTTCAAAAGAGCCTTATCTGTTTGTGTTGATTCATGGAATATTCGTGTATCAATAGCAGCAGCTAGAAGGTTGTTTGCAGCCGTTATTGCATGGATATCCCCAGTTAGGTGAAGATTGAACTCATCCATCGGAATCACTTGACTGTAACCACCGCCTGCTGCACCCCCTTTGATCCCAAAAGTTGGTCCTTGTGATGGTTGGCGAAGGCAGGTGACAACCTAACAGCAAGGAAGGAGAAATCAACTGCTCAGAGTTACAAAAGAAATGTCTATCAAAAGAAATATATAATATTATCATCAGACAATTTACCAGGTTGGGGAAAATTTTCCAATGACAATATTTCAGATTTTAAATTATTTTGAAGATATTATCCCCTTGAATGGATAGACTCACATTCGTAAAACCAAAAGCATTTATATTATAACAGGAGTGAATTATTATTTTTTCCAACCTTATCAAACAAAGTCTTTTCCAAACTACCTAGAGCCAGCTAGTACGTGCATTCTATGTCATCATTCCAGTCTGTTAGGGGCCTAAAGGTGTCACATGAATTCCAAAACTCTGGTCTGGTTGAATGTGGTTATGCAACACCTTGAAAGACGGTTATTTTAACTTTCTATAGTGGCAGTTTGCTGTAGAAACTATTTCATCTAGCATAATTGCTTGGCCAATTGAGGGTGGTACACTCATAGGATCATTATGTGGGAGGTACATTAAAAGAAAGAAGGAGGGGGGTTGTCACTCAAGCAACCTTATGATCCTGAAGAAAGATTATAGCAAAGGAAGCCAATACTTCTTTTCTATTAATTATTAAGTCCTCACTCGCGCAAAGAGATGGTATAGCAAAGTAAGACAATGGTTTCTGTTTTTCTATTTTTCAGGGTCTAATGGCATAGCCTGCGCTCCCCTTCCCATGACTACACCCACTCACATCCCTCTGCTAAGAATCTAACCCTGATCATTTGTGGAATTAAGATTAAAAAAGTATTGAGACAACATAATGTGCGATATGATTCCTAATGGATGTCGAATCCAGACACCATCTGTATAGATTTTCTTGCTCCTTTCCGATCAGCTATCAGCAACCTACCTATCATCCGTTACTTGAATTTTCTCACCCGGACATACCATTGTGTTGGCCCAAATACAACCTAATTCACCCCCCCCCCCCCTTCTCTCGCTCTCTCTCTTAGGGTGCATTTGGGCCAACAATTGGTATCACTACTTGTTACTAAATTGTTGTCCATTTGAAATTCAAATGAAGACTAACAAACAACTATATCTGAAGATCGCCATCTAAGAACCACAAATACACTAATAGTTCTAGACCCACACATAGATACACACACACACAAAAAAAAGCACACGCTCTCACACACACCCAGACAAAAAAAGGGGGGGTAGAAAAGAGAATGCTTTTACAGTCTTTTTCATCTACAGAGAAAAATGAAGGAGAAAATCAACTTATTCCATGTTGAGCAAGTTCATTGTTTGGAGAAAAGAAACCAGTGATTTTGAACACTTGCATTTATAGCTATCCAGTCCTGCTGATAAAAACACGTCCAAATGGGAAAATAAAACGAGATTAAAGCTTTTAGTTATCAAAATGGTTGAAATTAACACCGAACGTTGTGAGGATCCAAAATCCCAGTCTTGCCACGAGTGCTCTCAGAAGACGTTCATGCCTACACATTCCTAGATTATGGTTTGAACTCTAAAGTCCAAACATGAGCTCCGGATCAACCCAGCAATACAAGAAGTCCGCCAAGGATTGTGTATCCAAAGCTTGAGGCACATGGACATTCCCCCATATGAATAAATGTTACACTTTAGCAACATGACTCGACCAGACCTGTAATATTCATCGATGAGAATGTGCACCGTGTTTGCAGGAATAAAGAGGATATTCAATGAAGTCATCCCCCTGTTTCAATAGGAGCATCTTAATAGGGGATTTGACACTAGTTCCTGTCGGACCAAAACAGATTTTTAGTTGTAAAAACTGAAATTTTGGTCAACTCTGAGCCTAAATTAAAGTGGGACCCACTCGTCATTTCGAATAAACTTTCATGAGTTCATGTTCTACTCTGTGAGAAGAATAACGTAATATGTTCACTTGTTCAAATCGAGTAAGAGATGAATGAAAAAATAGGCTCCAAAATGACCCACTTGGAATGTGGAAATAAGAGGTTAGGCAGTGTGGGATTTGACATCAATCCCACATTGGTTAGAAATGAAATTTTACATGTGCATATATGCCAAGTTTGTAGTATAAGTTGGGCCTCAAGGGGTACCACACTTTTGTGAGCAGAGCGAACACCTACATGAGCTTCGGTCCACGCCACTACCTGGCCAGGCTTAGGCTTAGGCTTAGGCTCGGTTTAGACCCAACCTTGTATTTTTGAAGAAAATTCATTTAAAGAATTGGGTCCAAATTTCTTAACCTGATTTTAATTTCTGTCCATTAGAATTCAAAATTTGCACTGGTTTGGATTTTTGGTTTCCCTCTGGTCTGAATTTTTGAATTCATGTCTATTCAGTAAGTAGACATCAATGGAGTCTTTTGGGCTGCATTGTGTCTTCTAGGTTGTGTCGGTTCACATGGTGGTTGTCCGGATCAATCACTATTTTGTCTATAAATAACCCAAATTCATTATCATTCGAAACTTAAGGTTTTAATCATTAAGGCAGTCATTACATTCATAATTTTCGGCATTAGTAGTCTACATATCTGAGAGTACAACACACAATTCTAGTTCACTGGGCATTTAGATTGGATTGCTACTTCTAAGTGCGTGAAGATTATTGTATCTTGGGAGGCAAACACTTAGATTTTCATAAACACTAAGTACGAGAGCAAAATCTGCCTTAAGGACATTATGTCAAACACTAGTCTTGCCAATCACAGTTCTTGTTCTGCAAACGGGCCAATTTTATTTATTGTTTTATGTTTGTTACTATTTCATTCTTGATCGTTACTGTTTTATTATGAATTGAGTGATGCAAATTAGAAATTTCAATAAGTGATTTTATTATAATTGGGAAATACATCCAATAGTTCCCAGCAAACCTAATTATGTTCTACTTTTCCGCATATGGGATGGACTACCTGAGGATAACAGACTAGACATGAAACCAACATTTGTTCTTTGTTTATTGCAAATGGCAATGTGAAACAATGAAATTTTTAATCAGGACAAGACTCAAGAGAATATCAATAGTTTAGTACTTTGTAAAAAGGTTGTCACTTCTTGTTGAAGAGAAACATTAATTGTGAAACCTTTATGGACCATTGTAGTAGTCTTGTTAAACCTATAGTAAAGGAACACTATTTTTTAAAACAAATTGCATATATTCTTGGGCAGAAACCATCAGAGGCTCAAATGGAATTTATAAAAATTTCTCAAGTGTCTCATAAATTTACCTTTTTCCTACAATTGGACGTCTTTGTTCATTTCTCGCTATTCCAATTCCAGTCCATTCAAGACACTCCATGCTCTTGAAAGAGTTGTTTCTATCATACACATGTCCTCCATGTGTGCTATTGCAGTACCAATTTCTACCTATATTCCAATAATTCAAGCACCTTTAACATTCCTTTGATTACCCAATCAATTGCAATCTTAATTCCCCGTTTAGGACCAATGTGGCAGTCTTGGTAAACCCATATAAAAGGACCACTATTTTTTTCAAATTAATTTGACAAATATTCATGCATAAACCATCAGATGCTCAAATGGAAATTATTAAAGTCTTATTAACTTTTTTGGCAAGTGTATGCTTACACTGGTTTCTAGCAATTCCAATTCTGGTCCATTCAAAACTACATGGCTCTTGGGTCAAAAGTATGTGACCACACTCTCAAAACAGCTATTTATAGCCTAGACTTTTCTTCTATGTTTAAGATAAATATGACGTGTGAAATGCTTCAAATAATATGGACGAGCTAAATATGTAAAAGTCCAGATATGGAAGGCTCATATTGCACTACCCCTTTCCACATATAATCGGATATCAAGCACCTTTGACATTCCTTTGCTTAGCCAATCCAATACATGGCATAAGTCAAGTTTAGGAGCCTTCTGTCCTCCAAAAGGGAATGAGGATTATGGAAATTTAATGATGACAATCGAAAATTTATGCTTAGTCAAATTCGAGTATGGAAATTGACACAGTATACAAAAGAAATAATCGAATTACACAAGCATGAAGTAATACAATTTTACCTTTTTATCAAGAAAAGCTCCCAAGGCTTGGCAGAGACCAACGGTAGTAGTAGACTTGCCTTCCCCAAGAGGGGTTGGAGTAATCCCTCCAACCACCACATAATACCCATCTGCACTTCCTTCAACCTCATCAATCACAGACAACAAAACCTGCAATACCCACAAACCCAGAAATCAGTCCACTCCGAATAACAACAAAACAAAACAACAAATGCATCATGAAAAAACACATATACATCAACTTAGCTCTAAACCCAAATACGCAAAATCTCTTCTTTTTTTTTTTTTTATACTACAAATACGAAACATAAATCGGTAATCGGACTATCCTCACAGACACACACAAATGCTAATATTTATATCCAGATACACATTGAATTTTTACATATGAAATTCATATAAGTTACCTTGGCCTTGAATTTGCCATAGAGATCATAATGTTTGGGGCTAAGATTGAGTTCTTCAGCAATCTCAGAGATGTGTAAAGGTTCAACAGAGTTTGCAATGTCTATGTCAGCTGGGACTGGAGACCCCACTTGCAATTTCCTCACTGTCTTTGATGCACTCATTTTCCTTCCTGTCTATTTTGCAGCAGAAAAACTCTTGAATTTTCCTTTCTGGGACCTATAGATTAAGTTTCAGTCTAAGAATCTATATGCAGATGCATCAAATTGCTTAAAAGTACCCAAAAAAGTCAGAGAGAGGGAGAGAGTTGAACGCTCGAGTTGGGGGAGGTCTTATCCGGTGAGTTGGCAAGTGTGTAAATATGTCAGAGAGAGAGAGAAATAAAAACACAAAAATGGAGATGCGGGGTATCGATCCCCGTGCCTCTCGCATGCTAAGCGAGCGCTCTACCATCTGAGCTACATCCCCATATATTTACACGATGTTTACTAAATAATCAAGTACTAATTTTAAAATATTTTTCTAGAACTACTTTTTCGAGAATTTTTTTTAGTAAAACAAATGTTGGTAGTTTCTCCAGCTCAGAGAGAAAATTAAAATAAGGTATTCTTATCAACTTATTTTTCAAAATCAATTACTTGCAAAAAAAATATCATTTGGAATGAAGATTTAAAACACGTCATTTTGAATGACGTTTTAAACTGTAAATGTATTGTGTATACTTCATTGAAGATGTCATTTGAAATGATGCATTTAATTAAAATGATGTTATAGGCTCCTTTGTGTAGAGGTTTTACACGTAATACTTGGAATGACGCTTTAAAAAACATTATTTAGAATGACATTTTCCACGAATAACAAAAGGATCTCCCACATTTCAGATTTCCTAAATTAGAAGACCTAACCCTGCTCACTGTCATATGCTTTCTTTCTTCTCTAACGACAACAACGAAGACCTTTGTGCCCAATTAGCCGACGACCTCAACTTCTAGACTAACTTCGACGAGGCCTTACTCCAATGACGATCCTTTTGACCGATTATCTGTGTCTATGTTTGTGTCTGTGTGTGTCACCATCGACGTCCCCTTTCCCCACCATCGATACCCCCTCCCCCAAATCATCACCACCTCATTTCCCCCACCCCCACCTCATTTCCCCCACCCCCACCTCATAATCGCCCACCCTTCAATAATTCCACCCAAATGAAATCCCAAATCACCACCACCCTCCGCAGATTATATGGGAACGAGTAGATGGGGGTGAAGATTGGTGTTTGGTGGGGGATTTGTGATTCTTTAATGGATCTAATTTTTTTTGCTTTATACACAATGATGTCACTATTTTTATTTTTTGTTTTTAATTAATTATGTATGATCTCCATCACATTAATTTTTTATCATTAATTGTGTATATTTGTTGATGTATCATTTATATATGGTTGGAAAATGGTTGTGTTGTGTAAGTAACATATGGCATTAGTAGAAGTTAGTTTGGTGGATTTGAGAGCGGTCATTACACTGCACTTCTAACGCAAGGAGCATAGAAGCATACACCCCAACAATTCAACCTTCTACCATAATGATAGACTATTCCACTCCATTGTTAATGCAGTGCATGGAAGAGTACAATCGGTATGATCATACATAGGTAGAATGTGGCTCTAGCACTTATGTCGAATGCTCATCGTAGATATACCACAGTGTTGTTATGAGTAACGAGAGTATGGAGATGAATGCAGATAGTCCGATGTTGGTGTCAATAGAACCCATGCAACAACTAGTATAACAACACATTTTTATTCCTGCATATGAAGAAATGTGCACTAATGATTGCTATGATGATTCCGAACAAGAAGAAGTATATGAGAAATTATTGATAGATGACTCTGGTGATGACAATGTTGTTGGCAATTCCAGTGAGTCCAAGGGTAAGGTTCGAATGCACGAGCCTGACTCATACCACCAAAAATCCACACATAATTAAACAAATAAATGCAAATCCAAATCCAACTGAAAATGAAGAAAACCCTTAGAACATCTCACAATTACAAAATCAATCAAATAAAGATTCACATTAAAATACACATATCAATGCATAGAAAAATAAAGGTAGACAAAAACTGAAATAGTACACTTATCATGCACACTCAACACATTTTTCCATATGCAAATTTTAAAACTCAAAACACACACCTTAACCAGTTGGACTGAGAAGTCGTCAAAAGTGATGCGGGAGAAGAGAGCTTGTCCTTTAAAAGAAGCCACCAATATTATTTCTAGGGTTTTTGTGACTCTTCAAGACTCACTTTAATTTCATTCTTCTCCTCCTATACTTCAGTATTGGAAGCTTCTGAAAAGAAAATAAAAGAACAAAGATTGTGTAAGATCATCATGTGCAAAAAATAAAACTTAATATATAAGAAAGAAAATTATAAAGCAATTTTTACAAACCATATAAAGTGTGTGCTTGAGCTTATATTGGCTATAATTTCAGCCTTTGTATATTTGTGATAGATAAAACAAAGATAATGTAACTTAGTCTTTTGGAATAATTTTTCATACATGTATTCCATATTTTCCACATACATATAGGTTGCAAGATAAATATTGACCACTAATTTTCCTAGAACATTAACCACATAACAAGACCTAAGACTCAACCACTTGTATTCCCAAGTCAACTAGATACACTTAACAATTAAGTATTATCTAATATGCTATTTTTAACACTCTCCCTTAATGCTTTGTTGTTAACCCAACATATCTCTTAGAAACTCAAATTTATCTTTAGAAAGTGTTTTTGTAAAAATGTCTGCCACTTGACCTTCGATCTTGCAATATTTGGCTTGAATCTCTTCATTTTCCACGGCTTCTCGAATAAAGTGATGCTTGATTACAATTTGTTTAGTTCGGCTATGATAAACGAAATTCGTTATCATGGCAATAGCTGATTTATTATCACAAAAGATTGGAGTTACTTCATCTTATTTTTCATCAATATCTTCCATGATTCTTCTCAACCAAATTGCTTGAAAAGTAGCCAATGATGTTGAAATATATTCAGCTTCAGTTGACGATTGTGCCTGTAAACCCCCACATTCGTATCTTTATATAGTAATATAATTATGTTTTGAAATGCTAATATATGTAATGATGTAAACATGAACTATATAGGTTGTAAAAGTAGAAGTTAGGAAGTGTTCCGGAGTTAAAACATATTTTTTTTAGAACTTGGGTAGAAAGAATTTTAGACACTGCCTTAGTGTTTGGATCATAACTTTTTATCCTGATGTCTGTTTTGATCTGAAATTTTTACAGTAGATAGTAGACTTCCAGAGCTACAAAAGTGTATTTCACAAAAATTTTCCAAATCAATCTCTAAATAGGTCAAAACTTCACTAAAAATTTCAGCAAAAACAGGAAGTCCGTTCGAACGTGAATCGATGTTCGAACGTGAATCGACGTTCGAACGACAACTCGTCGCAGTACTTTTGTGTTTGATGAAAATATAATGGAAAAGTAAAAGTATTGGGAGCAACTAACGTTCGAACGTAAAATGACGTTCGAACATGAGGTCAAAATCCTGAGTGTCAGAGTCGCGATAAAAGGAACTGTTTCTCACCCTATAAATACATAAGGACACCCCTCTAAGTCTCATTTTCACATTTCTAACCCTAGAAAGTCTTAGAGAGGAAGAAAGAAAGAGAAAAACAAGAGATCAAAGTGTTGATTCAAGTTGGGAAAGATCAAATCTTCAAGTTTTCACCCAAAACCAAGAAAGCAAGGTAGAGGTTTCTTCTCATTCTTGTTCATTGAGGCTAGGGCTTATATATGTATATGTTTTGACTCTAAATCTTAGATATATGTTATGGAATCATTATTTATTGATACTCCTACAAATATTATCATATTTTGAAGGAAGCTATGGTTGGATAGCCATGAAATCTCTTCTTCTTGTCTTGAAAACCCTAGTTTTCAAGAAAAAATGGGGTTTTCTCTCAATATTCTTTTGTTCTTGATTTCAAAACGCTAGTGCTTTGTATTGAATAATAAAATGATATTTTTGATGATCTCTTGCATATTTTCTTAAAATGTTCTATTGGAATAATACATGTGAAATTTGAGGATTTTTGATTTACTTGTGATTTTAGAAATTGGTTGGTATTGTATCTCTTGTGTGGATGTTTGGATGAACATTGGTGGCTGTTGACCGGGTATCGTAGAGTGGGTAGATGTGTTTCTTACTCCGTGCGGGTTTAAATGTTTCCTACCACTCGTAGTGGGGTTGGTGCTTTGTGAGGACCAAACCATTATTTGCTCACGTGGTACCGAGACAAAGGGTTAGTATACTATTCCTGGGTTGGATTCGTCACTGCCAATGCGTTGGTATACGCCCTTCCTAAAGTTGGATATCCTTGCGAGGATTGGGTGAGTGTGTGTGGGCCAGGATATTCTCGATGTGTTTATTCATGCGATGTCATACATCATACCTGAGATACATAATGCGGTTACAGATACAAAGTGTGGGTAATTGTATAATGTGGTTTGAGATACATTGTGAGAAATGGTACAAATGGTGGGTTACTGTTTATTGTTGGAAAGATACAATTGTTGCAAATGGTTTATGGTTGGAATTGGTTTATTGTTGGGAATTGGTTTTATTTCTTCATTTAAACTATTGTTATTACTTACACTTGAGATAGGTTGAATTGTCACTATTTTCTTTCAAAAGTTATATATGATATTTGTAAAATGAGACCGACTTGTTTTATATGTTTTCTAAACCTTGTTTGAGTTTGGGAGGATTTTCCTACAGAGCTTAGTGCTCACCCTTACAAACAATATTTATTTTCAGATTTCGGTTTAGAGGAAGAACTCGAAGTTGATAAGCAGATAGCTTGGGAAGCTCAATTGGATGGAAGTGTGGATCTCGAGGGGGATGTCTAGAGTTGATCTCTCTATGTTCTAGACTAGGATATTCATTTTGAGATAGTGTTCATGTTAATATTTTCCTTATTCCGCTGCGAGATAATAGTTTGACATATTCTTTTGGGCGTAATTGTCATAGTTTGACATATTCTTTTGGATGTAATGGTCATGGTTTGACATATTCTTTTGGATGATGTTGTAGACATTATGGATGATAAATGAAATTTTCTTTACTTATGGATCTTATTAGTTGCTCTCATGATGTGAATGGTTTTAAATAGTAATACCGTCCAAGAGGGATTTTGGGGCATTACAGTGCCACACTTTGTTGCTTCTTTGACACCCATGAAATTACACTGGAATCAAGTGAGAATGCATAGCCCGAAGTGCTCCTCATATAGTCAACGTTTCCAGCCCAATCACTATTACAAAGTCCAAGTAACTTGACATCAACTTTCTTCCAAACATAATCTCAAAATCAAGTGTTCCTTGAATATATCTCAACACTCTCTTCGCTGCCTCAAAATGAATTTGGCTTGATTTGTGTATAAACCGAGATAATAGACTTATAGCATACATGATGTCTGATCTTGTAGTTGTCAAGTACAAAAGACTTCCAACAAAACTTCTATAAAAAGATGCTTCAACTTCTTTAGTTCTATCATCTTTTAATAACTTTTCATTCACAACCAAAGTTACCCATTTGCAATTTCTTATTCTAAATTTTTCAACAAGAGTTTTTACATACTTCATTTGGCAAATAAAAACTTCATCTTCTTGTTGATAAATTTCAATGGCCAAGAAGTAATGTAGAAGTTCCAAATCACTAATTTCATATCTTTTCATCATCTCACTTTTAAAATCTTCAATCATTTTTTGATCATTCCTGGTAAAAAACAAGTCATCAATATAAAGAGACACAATAAGAATATCGACATTACCTTGTATTTTGATGTACAAGGTTGGCTCACTTTTACATCTTTGAAAACTCTTTGCATTGAAATAGAAATTAATCTCACTATACCACGCTCGAGGTGCTTGTTTCAACCCGTACAAAACATTTTTTATCTTGTACATTTTTCCTTCTGTACCGTTGACCGCAAAGCCTTGAGGTTGTTCTAAACTTCTTCTTTCAACACACCATTCAAGAGCATTGATTTATATCTAATTGATGAAGAAACTAGCCCCTTTGTGAAGCAAGAGCAATAAGAAGCCTTATTGTATCAAGTCAACCAATTGGAGCAAAAGTCTCTTGGTAATCGACACCGAGTTGTTGTAAATACCCCTTTGCTACAAGTCTTAATTTATTTTTTTGAATTGAACCATCCGGATTAAGCTTTGTTTTGTAAATCCACTTCACCCCAATGACCTCTTTATTCTTTGGATTTTCCATCAACTCCCAAGTGCTATTTTTCTCAATCACACAAATTTCATCTTCTATTGCTTTCTTCTAAGTATCTTCTTTGATTGCTTCTTCAAAACTTTTGAATTCAACCACACAAAAATTGCATCTAGCATACATATCACTAAGACTTATCATTTTCCTTGTAGTTGAACTTGGAGATAAAGTGCTTGAACTTGAGGAAGTAGAAGGAGATGAAGGAGAGCTGGGTGTTGGAGACATTTGTGGTGGAACGTCAACTTCTTCATTTTCATTTCCATGCTCAAAGCTTCCATAATCTTCATTTGCTACAACCACTTGATTTTGAACATTCTTTTCTTTCCAATTCCAAGAATCATTCTCATTAAAGAGAACATATTTACGAATAATCACTTTGTTTCTCTTCAAACTAAAGAGTCTATAACCCACAAAAATATATTTTTCACTACTTTCATTAAACTTGTACCTCACTTCTTTAGGAATATGTGCAAAACAAATGCACCCAAAAACCTTTAAGTGGTTCACCGACGGCTTCCTTCCACACCATACTTCAATTGGAGTTTGATTTTTCAAAGCTTTTGTTGGACATTTAATCATCAAGTAAACCGCCGTGTATACCGCTTCGACCCAAAATGATTTAGGTAACCCCTTCTCTTAAACCATCAATTTAGCCATCTCAACAATGGTTCTATTATTTCTTTCGGCCACTCAATTTTGTAGTGAAGTATAGCCAACCGTCAATTGTCTTTTCATACCAATGTCTTCACAAAACTTATTAAATTCATTAGAGTTGTACTCACTATCTCTATTACTTCTTAACAACTTAATGTAGTATCCACTTTGTCTTTCAACAAACTTTTGAAACTTTTTGAATACTTGAAAAGCTTCAGATAAACTCAAGTCATTCTTGAAAAATATTATGAAGTATTTGTTACCTCAATGAGAAAGTGTTCTTGATGGTCCCTATACATTGGTGTAAACAAGCTCTAATGGTGATTTGACAATCCAAATTTTTTCTTTTGGAAAAAGATCTCGATGATGCTTTCCAAGTGTACGTCCTTCACAAACTTCTTTAACTTCTTGTATAGATGACAATCCATAAACCATGTTATTTTGTTGTAGGATCTTCAAGATTTGAAAGTTCAAGTGCCCAAATCTTCTATGTCAAAGCCAAGATTCATCAACAACTTCCATCTTCAAAGAAAAATTGTTTGAATACCCAAAAATGAGAGCAAAATTTCTGTTTTTCTCCATCTCTATTTTAGCTATAAATTGTTTTTTCTCTCAACAATTATAGATCATGCAAGAGTTGTCCTCAAACACCACAGAGTACTCATGCTCTATAAGTTGACCAACACTCAACAAGTTTTGGTCCAAGTCCAGTACTAACAAAATATCTTGGATGTATCTTATTCCTTTTTTTGTTTCAATAGCAATGGGTTTCTTGCCTTTTGCTTGAACCATGACACCGTTTTCCATCCTTACTAAATAATTAGAAGTGGTGTCTATGTTCACAAAAATATTATTATCACCGGTCATATGATTACTACAACCACTATCAAGATATCATACATCGTTCCTTTACTCGGACATTGCTTTATAAACATAGAACATGTTTCCACTACTTTCTTGCTCTTCGAAAAAATTAGCTTGTTGATTATTCTTGAACCGACAATCTTTTTGCAAATGACCAAACTTGTTGCAATTAAAACATTGAGTCTTTCCACGAAACCAATAATCTTTATCAACATGACTTGATCTTTTGCAAATTCCACATTTTTGTTGAGTGCATTATTCATTTGATCTTCTTTCAAAAAAATTTCTTTCTCTTCCTCTTGAATTTATTCCTTGTCCTCTTCCTCTTCCAAATCTTCCTCTAAAAGATTCACCTTTAGATTGATTGGAACTCGATGATTCATGACTTTTGGAGTCAACATTAAGCTTAGATTAAAAAGCATTCTCAACAAATTTTTCGGCATGCCTACTCAACCTCTGTTCAAATGCTTTAATATAACCCAATAAATCTTGAACACCCAAAGAAAAAATATATTTTGTTTCTTCAATGACGAAAACAATAGAATCATAATTTTTCGGCAAACTAATCAAAAAAATTTCAATAATTCTTGAGTTTAAAATTTAGTTTCCATAAGTTTTCATTTGATTTACAATCTTCATAAGTCTAGAGAAGAAATCATTTAAGGATTCATTCTCTTTCATTCTACTATTCTCAAAATCTCTTCTCAAGGATTGTAGTTTCACGTCTTTTACTTCGTAGTACCACGATACTCATCTTGTAAAGTGTCCCATACTACCTTTGATTTTGTAGCATTGATAATTCTTGAAAAAATGATATATGTTACTGCTTGTTGTATCAAGTGAAGAGCCTTTGCATCATTCTTCTTGTTTTTCTTTAATTGGTTCCTTTGAGCCTTTGTCATCTATTCGGTTGGATCTTCGTATCCAATTTCAATCAAATCTCAAAGATCATAAGGGAGAAATATAATTTTCATCTTCACACACCACATAATTTTCACCATCAAAGACGGGAAAAGGCGGTTGTTGTACACCGGTAGACATGTTGATTCCACTTGCCATTTCGATCTTCTTCACTAAGACTTCGTTTATCCAATGAAAAGTTTTACGCCCAGCTAGTTAGTGTCGAACTAGCTTTGATACCACTTATGTTAGTTATAATTTTAGCCTTTGTATAATTGTTATAAATAAAACAAAGACAATGTAACTGTTGTCCGAATTTGGTATTGACAATTTACGTGCAAGTATACACGATCAACAAGTAATATAGTGATAAGTAGAGTATCGTTCCTGTAGAGATCTGAAAACTGAAGATAAAATTTTCAGTTTTGCCGGTAGGACACTATTCATGCATCATTTGCCGTAGAGTACTACATATGCATTATTTATGCGTAGGTCATGTTTAGGAGAATAATTTGAATATGCCATAGAAGAGAAACATGCTTAGAATGTTAAAATACACCTACTGTGTGAATTTGAGCCTAAACGGAAACAGTTTCAAAATTTGGACAAAAAGGGTATCTCGGGTGGCCTAGGTGGGACCGGCCAAACTCGGCCACTATGAAAAATATATTTTTTTGAAAATTTTCATTTAAAATAATTTTAAGAACTTTGGCTAAAATAAAATGTCGAATTGAGGCGTTTCGGGACGAGTTGTAGTGTAACGGGGTCCCGGATTCATCAAGGGCAAAAGGGTCATTTTGCCCCTTTGCCCTCCACTATAAATACATACCTTTAGTGTAAAAATATCAGTGTTTTTGGTCTGAGATAGAGCAGTACACGTTTTTGGAGGAAAAGAGAAGAAAAACCCTAAGTTCTTCAAGCTTCAAGCCACCAAAACTCAATCTTAGGTCAAGATTCTTGCAAGACTTCCTTCTAAGAAGTTGTTCCTCTCAACAAGAGCTAGATTCTCACCGATCGGTTCGGCTATAAAGTGAACACAACTCTCTTGGTTTGAGAAAAACCATTCTAGGTATGATGTTTTACTAAGTTGGGAATAGATTTAAGTTTTCTTGCTTTTCCATGTGTAGATTGGATGATTTAGGTGTTTACTTGATGTTAGAAAATCATTTAGTTGGTGGTTCCTTTGAAAACTTAGAGTTAATGGCTTAAGTACTTTTGTGTTCTTTGAATTTCTTGACAATTTGTTGCTATGATTAAGGTGTATATTGCTTATGTGTTAAATTATCATATTCTACCTTATGTTTATGTAGAGAAACTCTTGTGGTTTGAGAGTTATGATTTATTACATGAATTGGTAATTTGTGTATTTATATTTCTTTGAGAAATTGTGAAAGTAATGAACATGAAATATGATCACATGTTTAATTCATTGAATTGTGCCTCACATTCATGTAGATAAAGTGTTATGAATTTAAAGTTATGATTTACTTTATAAAGGGGGCATATTTTAAGCTATACGCCAAGTGTTTGATGAAATGTTTCATAGAACTTACATTGAGAAAAATCATAGCATCTTGGCATACATGAGTCCTTGGAACATAGTGTGGGTTGAGCACTTGGTGCTATGCATTATGAGGGTGTAGATCCTGTGGTGAAAAACCCAAAATCTGGCCAATGACAGTACTCGCGGGCTGACGGTGGCGGACCGTGAAGCGAGACATGGGTGGCATAGAGTTGCATGAGTGTGTCATACATATTGACATTGCATTGTATTGAGGGATTACGGGGTTGTAGCATTTAAAATGTACACTTGCACATGCCACGCCTTAAATTTGTTCCTAGCATTAGTATTTTGTCATACCAGCGGTTGAGCTGACCCATTCGTGGGATATCATATTACAGATGAGGCTCCCGGTACTTGAGACTTGAGTAAGTCTTAAAGGAAGGAGAGAAAAGGGGCTTGAATGGATATTTGGCCCTTGGGGTATATTTTGTATGTATGGGCATAAGCCCAAATGACTTGTATTTCAATTTGGAAAAGTAATAGATTATAGACCTTGGGTTATTTTAAAGTGTAAGGGTGTAAACCCAATTGATATGTTGGATGTCTTTATTTAATGAGTATCATATGTGTATATTGGGGCAATTAGATGTGTATGTTGAGAACAAGGGATGTATGTTTAATTTACATGGATTGTGGCCACCGAGTGAGGGTGGGCTGTGATATATTTATGCATATGAAAATTGTGAATATTAGGTGGGAAAAAGGCTTGGAAAACAAAGGAGGTTATGTCGAAATTTTATGAAAAATTAAAAGACTTGTTAAGTGTGTAAAACACCTTTTAAATAGGTGGGAGTGGCGTAAAAATGGGGGTTTAGAAACCTTGAAGGAATAGGCTAACAATGGAATAAAAATGGCTTGAAAAACTTTGGGAAAACGTGGGAAATGAATGAGAAATCAATTTATCCAACCTAATGACCTTTCATTTACTTTTC
The DNA here is from genome assembly GCA_951799425.1 of Ilex aquifolium. Lineage (NCBI taxonomy): Eukaryota > Viridiplantae > Streptophyta > Magnoliopsida > Aquifoliales > Aquifoliaceae > Ilex > Ilex aquifolium. The sequence continues at coordinate 23,617,000 of OX637394.1, read as the reverse complement.
TTCTTCTTTTTCACTCACTCCCCGGGTTTGTGGAAATTCGGGGCGTGACAACTTGGTATCAGAGCATAGGTTCGAATACCTAGGGACTGTGGGGGTGTTGTTGAACACTATAGGGTTGTTACACATGGTTTTAAATTTTGGTGAACATTATGTTAAGTGTAAGAACTGGTTTGGTGTATGTTAAGACATGTTGTAGTTATTGTTTGTCAAGTGTGAGTTGTTGACATATACGTACTTCTTGTTCTTTTAAATGCATATGTCTAATGTGAAAAGAGGTAATAATTTTTAAATGCCTATTGGACTTGTAGACACATGCCACCAAAGAGGACTCCTGCTATACCTGTAGTACCTAGGCGCGGTAGGCCTAGAGCGACGGCACCACCGCGGCGTGGTAGGCCTCGAGCTGCTGCTCCTGCTCATAGCACAGCTGAGGAGGACGTTCCTCATGCTCCTGCACCTGCCCCAGCAGAGGAGGTGGAGCAGAGCATTGGCGCCAGAGATATGGCGGCCATTTTACATGAGTGTTTTCGAGCCATGCAGGAGACTAGGACTGCAGGTGGCGAGACCAGGGATACCCACGTGATGAAGGTATTCCAGAGGATGAGACCCCCTACGTTTGCTGGACAGCCCGACCCTCTAGTAGCCGAGGAGTGGTTAGAGCATATAACCAGGATCCTGGACTCACAGGCGATCATAGAGCCCCATTTGAGGATCAGGTGTAAAACCCGGGAAAAAATTGAACTTCTTCTGAAAAAGGGCAAAATGGTAATTCTCCACCCTTATGCGTATTTGAAATAATCATGTTCTAGACCTCGGATGAGGAAACGGAGTGCGTCATTGGATTCGCAACGCGAAATCTAGTAATCACTAGAAATTTCGTCGAATTCCGAGATAGTCGGATTTTTGCACGTCGTTCGAGGCGACTGCGTGGCGAATGTAATTTTAAAGGTCCCCAATAATGAATTTAATAAAATTTTCTTATAATTGGATTAAAGTTCCAATAAAATTAATTTGGACTTAATCCGGGACTTAATGAATCGTTTCGGGACGAAAAACGGACCCGAAAGTCGAAAATATGCGGTGCGATGTGGACCGCACATTTTTGCCTATAAATATGCTCTTAAATCAGTTTTTTTAAGCAAGAAATATCTCATTCTTGACTGAAACCAGCCGGCCAAAACCAAAGAGAAATAAAAGAAAAATTCTTCAATCTTCCCGATCCGATTCCGGGAGTTCCGTCCGTCGGAATTCGTCGATTCAAAAGGCAAAGTTCATCTACGCGACGAGGGCTACGCGTGGGTGCCAAAAACCACAAGTTTCACCGAAGGTGAACGGATGAGGGTATACGAAGATCAAGATTCGAGTTGTATTTTGTTGCTCGGATTCCGTCGAGCTAGAAGGGAGAAGTGATCACGTCGACGAAGGCTACGCGTGGGTACCAAAAACAACGAATTTCACCGAAGGTGAAATTTCGGGAGTTGGAAAATCAAGCTTCGAGTTGGGTTTTCAGGTCTTGGGAGCTTCCTACGGGATTCTCACGCTACAAGAGGTAGGGATTTTCCTACCTTGGTTCATTTCCTACCTATAGTGTATGTGAAATGTGTAGGTTATTAAAGAGTATATATATGTATCACTCACCTTTGCATGTGAAATAGGTATGTATCACTCACCTATGCATGAGAAGAGTTGAAATGGGTATGGAATTTGAGGCTAGACCAATTCTTAGCAAAGATTGACATAAGAAATTACTTATGTGATATTCTTGGAACTTGATGTTTTGAGGGCATGAGATATATTCTAATGTGCCTTGTGACGTGTGAGCAAGTTGATGTGATAAAAACACGAATTGTTGCTATGGATATATCTTGTTCATTGCCTATGAGGAATGGTTTATAATCAATCCCTAGCTTGGGTTGATGAAATGAAAAAGAGAAAGGGTGTAGAAATGACTTAGGTCAATTTTTAGTTGTATGTGATATGTCGGAATCACTTGTGAAATCCCTTGAAAATTGATTTGTTATTAGCATGAGCTATATATAACATGTGAGTTGTGAATTGGGATTAAATAGCAATTGTTATTTTATGCCTTGAGTAAGTGGGTGTAGAATGGGTGTCATGACTTGAGATAAATTCTCTTGTTTAATGCACCATTAGTGTATGTTAAGTGTGGGAAAAGGGTGCCTAAATGTGCTAAATAAATCTTGTAAGAAAGGATTTGCAATGGATGTAGAAATTGGGTGAAGAAAAGTCGGCACACTTTTCTACTCCGGACCAGTTGTCGTAGAATTATCATAACTTTTGATTCAACTGTTGGGTTGAGCTGAAATTTTGACACAATACAGAAGACATCTAGATCTACAACTTTTGTGTTTTTAACTTTTCCATATTCTGAATGGATCATGGTCAAAATGGAGAAAAACAGAGGTATTTCCACCAGGGGGTGCTAGTGTTGGTGCCTTTGTTACCAAACACCAATACCACCTTGATATCTTCACTTCTAAACCTCCAAATCTTCGTGTAACATGTTCATATCTTCACCAACATAGTTGAAATATTTGGGGTGAATACGGAATGAGTTATAAACCCGGTAAATGGGATACTCCTCGTGAGATGTCGAACACATTCAACATAATTGCAAGGTTCTAAAATACATGATTTGTGCAATCTTTTGCACTCATCACTATGTGTTCTTTGGTTTCAAATGATATATATATATATACATATATATATATATATATATATATATATTGAGGTGTGTTAGACATGATTAAAGGGTCACAGATTACACGTGTGAGTTAAAATCCCGGATAAAGGGATATTATTGACGTGATGTCGGTTTGTGTGACATTCATGGATCTTTCCATGAGTTGACGGATGGTCAATGGTATAAATCACTTAATATGATTTCTTGAGTTATACGATGAATATGAGTGAATTATGTGATTACATGATTGGTGCCTTGAAGGTGTTTAATGAAATGCCTTGAGTGATTGAAGTTGTTGTTTGATGAAATAACATACTTGATATTATGATGTGTCGAAATCATGTGCTTATGATGGGTGTTATATGCATAGAATGTGATATAACATGCTTGTAATTTATGATTGATTTGGTAATTCTATGCTTAGGATATAAATTCCCATGACATATGTTGGAATATGTGTTTAATTTAGTCCATATGGCATGTATTACATATGTGACATAATGTTATTGCAATGATACATCGCATTGCATATGCACGGGGAATTCACATCATAAGTGGTGTGTGTGTGTGCATGGTTGTTGTTAATACCATATGTTGGAATGTGGTAGAGACAGTTCATATGGCATTCATTACATATGAACCTTGCATGAGAGAAGCAATGGGTCATTACATTGCATATGTACGGGAACATCACATACATGGACATTGTGTCATAAGGATGTTGTGCATGGGTGTGTGTACCACAATCTATGTGGTATTAAATGCATATGGTCATGGAAATTGCTCATTGGCATTATTGCATATAGAGCATGACATTGGTAACTCCATTCATGGACATTAGTCATTAGTGGAGGCATGTGTAGGTGGTGCATGGTTAATCAACACCTTGTTTGGTAGTTGATATGTGGGCTTGGAAATGTGGACCGATGGTCACATGGAGTCACATGATTGCATTGCATAAGGAAAACTTGTGTTGGGTATAGCAAGAAGGGGCATGGCGACTTCCTTGGGTGAAAAGCCCTAAACCACTTGGTTCATACACTTCCCGGGGTGAAATTCCGCAAAAGTGTAATGCTTACGGAGCCAGGGTGAAATTCCAAAATCCGTTGCCCAAAGGAAACACAAGATTTTGATATAAAATATACTCATCCAATGAGTATCATATTTTCCGTCGAAGACGGGTTCATTACACATTGTATTGTGTTGTGGGAGTCGGGAAGGACTCGGGTTGTGTTACATGATTGAGTCTCATCTCACTCATAGCATGTGGTACACATTGGCATTCGCATTGTGTGTGTGGGAGCCAGGAAGGGCTCGGGTCGAGTACATGAGTCTCATCTCATTCATGGGGCTTAGGTAGCCCGGTTTAACATACATGACATTGGCATGTAAAGAGAGTCGGGGTGGACTCGGGTTGGATGTACATGAGTGGATTTCATCTCATTCACGGCATGACTTAATGGCATTCCATCATTGAATTGCATTCTTGATTGGAATGGTTATGGAAATTATGGATGTTGCATGTGAATATTTCATGTGCATTTCATGTGCATATAGGTTGAGGAGTAGCCTCTGTAGGAATTTCTCTACTGGGCGTTGGCTCACCCTATACGGGAACAATTTCAGGTGCGGGAGGTTCACCGACGCACGGCTCAAGTTTGGGCCCTCATGGTTGAAGAAAGGCCGACATGTGGTCTTAGCCTTATTTCATGTGAAAACATTTGAAATATTATGTCTTTGGCATGTAAATTAAGCAAATTAATTGTAATAGAATATATGTGAATAATTGTTAATCTAACCTTGTATGTTATATAAGTATGGTTAATTGGACCCAGTGTGGCCAATGTTTACTTATACATGGACCCGGTGCGGCCATTGCTTTATATTTGACCTCGGATGGGTCTGGTAATTGTGTATTGCACAGGTTGGGTATTGGGTAGAGCTCCCCATACAAAGGAGACTCTGCCCAAATTTCGTAAGTTATGGACCCCGGTAAATGGGGCATAACATTGTGATATCGAGATACTAGGTATCTATAGGTATTCCGCGGGTTGATGGGTAATCAACGGACCCCCGGATTTTGGGGCGTCACAGCTTGGTATCAGAGCATAGGTATACGATTACCTAGGGCTTGAGGGAAATGGGTTTACACCATTGCATTCCATGTGCATTCATGTTATGTGTTTTATTTGTTACATGATTATGTGCTACATGATTATGTGTTATGTGTAAATTGTATACATGGTAAAATGTATATGGAAAAAGAGGAACACTAGGTTTAGAAAACATAATCTTGGAGGTTCGAAAAGGGATGAACGAGATAGTTCATGGGTTAAATGTCTACTAGTGTGAGACACTTGCTCTACTAGGTAGACGGTGAGAAAATTCACAATGTTTTGAACTGAGTCCCTACATTGGGATACTAGTTATTGTTTTATGACAATTTAAATTGCATAAAGGAATTGGGCTTAGAGGTTGAAACCTTGGAAGAGCCATTGTGGGTGAGTTCTCCCCTAGGAGCTAGGGTGAGTACTAAATGAGTATGTCGGGAATGTGAGCTAGGATTCTTGGGGATTCTACTCCACGGACATGTTAGAATTTGATGTCATCCTTGGGATGGACGGATTGACGGCACACTGAGTCGTCAGTGATTGTGATCGTCAGCGGGTCACTGTTTACACCTCGGAGTGTGTATGTTTTAAGTTTTAGGAGAAACGCATGACGTTTTACCTCAAGTAAAGTATGAATTCCGTTGGTACGGACAGTTCATGGGTTAGCTAGCAAGCTTTACCCTAGGGAACGAGGTGAGACAGGAATTTGGCCCACCTCAAATGTTTATGAGCTTACGAATGTTTGCCTCCACGTAGGGATGTAGACTTCAGTGTTGAGTTACACCCCGGTATGTTGTCTACTCTATGGCTCCTCATAGAATGACACTGGTAGAGTTGTGAGAACTCTAGGTTGAATAAGGACTTCACTACCGAATACCTCGCCTTGGGATGTTTCGGTACTATTGTCAAATTACAAAGAAGGTTACTTTACCTCGTATTCTAGTAGTCCCGGAAATGGGACAGAGGTACACGGGATATGTGGTGCCTTTACGAACGAACTTGGTTGAGTTTAGAACCTAGTCCGGGAGAGAGACGGATACATGTGGGACAGTTTAGACTGTATTGTTGTGACATATGCATATGGTTGAATGTGCACGTGGGTGTGAATTTCGGGGACGAAATTCTTTTTAAGGGGGGAAGAATGTAAAACCCGGGAAAAAATTGAACTTCTTCTGAAAAAGGGCAAAATGGTAATTCTCCACCCTTATGCGTATTTGAAATAATCATGTTCTAGACCTCGGATGAGGAAACGGAGTGCGTCATTGGATTCGCAACGCGAAATCTAGTAATCACTAGAAATTTCGTCGAATTCCGAGATAGTCGGATTTTTGCACGTCGTTCGAGGCGACTGCGTGGCGAATGTAATTTTAAAGGTCCCCAATAATGAATTTTATAAAATTTTCTTATAATTGGATTAAAATTCCAATAAAATTAATTTGGACTTAATCCGGGACTTAATGAATCGTTTCGGGACGAAAAACGGACCCGAAAGTCGAAAATATGCGGTGCGATGTGGACCGCACATTTTTGCCTATAAATATGCTCTTAAATCAGTTTTTTGAGGCAAGAAATATCTCATTCTTGACTGAAACCAGCCGGCCAAAACCAAAGAGAAATAAAAGAAAAATTCTTCAATCTTCCCGATCCGATTCCGGGAGTTCCGTCCGTCGGAATTCGTCGATTCAAAAGGCAAAGTTCATCTACGCGACGAGGGCTACGCGTGGGTGCCAAAAACCACAAGTTTCACCGAAGGTGAACGGATGAGGGTATACGAAGATCAAGATTCGAGTTGTATTTTGTTGCTCGGATTCCGTCGAGCTAGAAGGGAGAAGTGATCACGTCGACGAAGGCTACGCGTGGGTACCAAAAACAACGAATTTCACCGAAGGTGAAATTTCGGGAGTTGGAAAATCAAGCTTCGAGTTGGGTTTTCGGGTCTTGGGAGCTTCCTACGGGATTCTCACGCTACAAGAGGTAGGGATTTTCCTACCTTGGTTCATTTCCTACCTATAGTGTATGTGAAATGTGTAGGTTATTAAAGAGTATATATATGTATCACTCACATTTGCATGTGAAATAGGTATGTATCACTCACCTATGCATGAGAAGAGTTGAAATGGGTATGGAATTTGAGGCTAGACCAATTCTTAGCAAAGATTGACATAAGAAATTACTTATGTGATATTCTTGGAACTTGATGTTTTGAGGGCATGAGATATATTCTAATGTGCCTTGTGACGTGTGAGCAAGTTGATGTGATAAAAACACGAATTGTTGCTATGGATATATCTTGTTCATTGCCTATGAGGAATGGTTTATAATCAATCCCTAGCTTGAGTTGATGAAATGAAAAAGAGAAAGGGTGTAGAAATGACTTAGGTCATTTTTTAGTTGTATGTGATATGTCGGAATCACTTGTGAAATCCCTTGAAAATTGATTTGTTATTAGCATGAGCTATATATAACATGTGAGTTGTGAATTGGGATTAAATAGCAATTGTTATTTTATGCCTTGAGTAAGTGGGTGTAGAATGGGTGTCATGACTTGAGATAAATTCTCTTGTTTAATGCACCATTAGTGTATGTTAAGTGTGGGAAAAGGGTGCCTAAATGTGCTAAATAAATATTGTAAGAAAGGATTTGCAATGGATGTAGAAATTGGGTGAAGAAAAGTCGGCACACTTTTCTGCTCCGGACCAGTTGTCGTAGAATTATCATAACTTTTGATTCAACTGTTGGGTTGAGCTGAAATTTTGACACAATACAGAAGACATCTAGATCTACAACTTTTGTGTTTTTAACTTTTCCATATTCTGAATGGATCATGGTAAAAATGGAGAAAAACAGAGGTATTTCCACCAGGGGGTGCTAGTGTTGGTGCCTTTGTTACCAAACACCAATACCACCTTGATATCTTCACTTCTAAACCTCCAAATCTTCGTGTAACATGTTCATATCTTCACCAACATAGTTGAAATATTTGGGGTGAATACGGAATGAGTTATAAACCCGGTAAATGGGATACTCCTCGTGAGATGTCGAACACATTCAACATAATTGCAAGGTTCTAAAATACATGATTTGTGCAATCTTTTGCACTCATCACTATGTGTTCTTTGGTTTCAAATGATATATATATATATATATATATATATATATATATATATATATATATATATATATATATATATATATATTGAGGTGTGTTAGACATGATTAAAGGGTCACAGATTACACGTGTGAGTTAAAATCCCGGATAAAGGGATATTATTGACGTGATGTCGGTTTGTGTGACATTCATGGATCTTTCCATGAGTTGACGGATGGTCAATGGTATAAATCACTTAATATGATTTCTTGAGTTATACGATGAATATGAGTGAATTATGTGATTACATGATTGGTGCCTTGAAGGTGTTTAATGAAATGCCTTGAGTGATTGAAGTTGTTGTTTGATGAAATAACATACTTGATATTATGATGTGTCGAAATCATGTGCTTATGATGGGTGTTATATGCATAGAATGTGATATAACATGCTTGTAATTTATGATTGATTTGGTAATTCTATGCTTAGGATATAAATTCCCATGACATATGTTGGAATATGTGTTTAATTTAGTCCATATGGCATGTATTACATATGTGACATAATGTTATTGCAATGATACATCGCATTGCATATGCACGGGGAATTCACATCATAAGTGGTGTGTGTGTGTGCATGGTTGTTGTTAATACCATATGTTGGAATGTGGTAGAGACAGTTCATATGGCATTCATTACATATGAACCTTGCATGAGAGAAGCAATGGGTCATTACATTGCATATGTACGGGAACATCACATACATGGACATTGTGTCATAAGGATGTTGTGCATGGGTGTTTGTACCACAATCTATGTGGTATTAAATGCATATGGTCATGGAAATTGCTCATTGGCATTATTGCATATAGAGCATGACATTGGTAACTCCATTCATGGACATTAGTCATTAGTGGAGGCATGTGTAGGTGGTGCATGGTTAATCAACACCTTGTTTGGTAGTTGATATGTGGGCTTGGAAATGTGGACCGATGGTCACATGGAGTCACATGATTGCATTGCGTAAGGAAAACTTGTGTTGGGTATAGCAAGAAGGGGCATGGCGACTTCCTTGGGTGAAAAGCCCTAAACCACTTGGTTCATACACTTCCCGGGGTGAAATTCCGCAAAAGTGTAATGCTTACGGAGCCAGGGTGAAATTCCAAAATCCGTTGCCCAAAGGAAACACAAGATTTTGATATAAAATATACTCATCCAATGAGTATCATATTTTCCGTCGAAGACGGGTTCATTACACATTGCATTGTGTTGTGGGAGTCGGGAAGGACTCGGGTTGTGTTACATGATTGAGTCTCATCTCACTCATAGCATGTGGTACACATTGGCATTCACATTGTGTGTGTGGGAGCCGGGAAGGGCTCGGGTCGAGTACATGAGTCTCATCTCATTCATGGGGCTTAGGTAGCCCGGTTTAACATACATGGCATTGGCATGTAAAGAGAGTCGGGGTGGACTCGGGTTGGATGTACATGAGTGGATTTCATCTCATTCACGGCATGGCTTAATGGCATTCCATCATTGAATTTCATTCTTGATTGGAATGGTTATGGAAATTATGGATGTTGCATGTGAATATTTCATGTGCATTTCATGTGCATATAGGTTGAGGAGTAGCCTCTGTAGGAATTTCTCTACTGGGCGTTGGCTCACCCTATACGGGAACAATTTCAGGTGCGGGAGGTTCACCGACGCACGGCTCAAGTTTGGGCCCTCATGGTTGAAGAAAGGCCGACATGTGGTCTTAGCCTTATTTCATGTGAAAACATTTGAAATATTATGTCTTTGGCATGTAAATTAAGCAAATTAATTGTAATAGAATATATGTGAATAATTGTTAATCTAACCTTGTATGTTATATAAGTATGGTTAATTGGACCCAGTGTGACCAATGTTTACTTATACATGGACCCGGTGCGGCCATTGCTTTATATTTGACCTCGGATGGGTCTGGTAATTGTGTATTACACAGGTTGGGTATTGGGTAGAGCTCCCCATACAAAGGAGACTCTGCCCAAATTTCGTAAGTTATGGACCCCGGTAAATGGAGCATAACATTGTGATATCGAGATACTAGGTATCTATAGGTATTCCGCGGGTTGATGGGTAATCAACGGACCCCCGGATTTTGGGGCGTCACATCAGGTGTGCCTCCTTCCAGTTTACTGAGTTAGCTAGCCAGTGGTGGAGAATAGCTACTCATCGGATAGACAGTTTCGGGGAGGGATGGGATGCATTTGTGGCCATGTTCAATGACCACTATTTTCCTGAGACTGCACGGATTGGGTACATGGATGAGTTCATGGCTCTTCTACAACGGGACATGACGGTGACTCAGTATGAGTCTCGATTTACTGCATTGGGGAGATTTTCCCCACATGTTATTCGGGAGGAACGACTAAGGGTCCTTTACTTTGTTAGGGGGTTGAAGACCTCCATCAGGGATAGACTGGCAGGCCACATTATGGAGACATACGATGAGGCAGTGATGAGGGCCACCAAGGTTGAGAGGGAGTTGGCCGACCTGAGAGGGATTAGAGAGTCCCGAACGCAGAGTGGGGCAGTTACAGCTCAGACTTCTACATCTGTCCCAGTTTACACTGGTAGGGGACCAGCGAAGAGGTACAGGACTAGTGCTTCTTTTGCACAGACATCGCAGCAACCTACCCAGTCTTTACCTTCTCGACCTTCTATGCCTATTTCTTTCCAGGGGGGAGTACCTTAGAGGCCCCTTACTTGTTATCAGTGTGGACAGCCTGGCCATAGAATGGCTGATTGCCCCCAGAGAGATCCCAGCCAGGGGCGCGGAGCTGGATCGAGCCAGGGGTCATTTCCACCACCGGTACAGGGTCAGGGGTGGAGAGCTCCACAGCTTTGCTACACTTGTCACCAGGCAGGCCATGTTAGGGCCAACTGTCCTCAGGGACAGGCTTCACAGAGCTCGCAGAGGCCACATTACTATCAGCATACTCAGGTGCCTCTGCCACAGCCACAGTTAGGCCATAGACCTCCGGCACCATATTTTCAGTCTGCACCCTCCGCACAGAGTGTTGGAGCTCCCGGACAGAGGGGAGGGGGTCAGCAGGGACAGAGAGGGGGAGGTAGGCAAGGCCAGACTACTCAAGGTCGTGTATATGCAGTGGCCACACCAGAGACATCTACTTCTGGACCTTCAGTGGTTCGAGGTACATTCCTTGTGTTTAGTTCATGGGCTAGCGTACTGATAGACTCGGGTGCATCTCATTCATTCATATCTACCATGCTTGCCATGACATTGGGACTGGATATAGATCGGTTAGATCCACCATTGCATGTTGACACCCCAGTTGGGGGTAGTGTGATATTGACGAGGATCTGTAGAGATTGCTCGATAGAGATAGCCGATCGCATCCTTTATTTTGATTTCATTATGCTTGACATGTCTGGTTTTGATATTATTTTGGGGATGGATTGGTTGTTTACTTTTCGAGCGAGTATAGATTGCTACAGGGGAGAGTGACAGTGTGTACTCCTGAGGGAGATAGCTTTTATTTCACGGGAGATCGTGGGGATTTCTTAGTTCCACCCTTGTATAACTCGAGGAGTTGGGGAGGTCATAGTTACATGTTGGCTAGTTTGGTAGCAGATGGGAGTGAGACTATAGAGAGTGTGTTACCAGCCGTCGTGGATGAGTTTCCGGATGTCTTCCCGGATGACTTGACTAGTCTACCGCCGAGACGAGAGATAGAGTTCACGATAGAGCTTATCCCAGGCACTATGCCTATTTCCATTCCACCTTACCGTATGGCTCCAGCTGAGTTGAGAGAGCTGAAGCAGCAGTTGACTGATTTGCTGGGTAAGGGTTTTATTCGTCCTAGTACTTCTCCGTGGGGTGCTTCGGCACTATTTGCGAAGAAGAAGGATGAAACATTGCGTTTGTGTGTGGACTATAGGAGGCTGAATCGAGTCACTATCAAGAACAAGTACCCGTTGCCGAGGATAGATGACTTGTTTGATCAGCTTAGGGGTTCGAAGTATTTCTCGAAGATTGATCTTAGATCGGGGTATCATCAGTTGAGAGTACGGGAGGAGGATGTGGCGAAGACAACTTTTCGCACTCGTTATGGCCATTATGAATTCGTGGTTATGCCATTCGGTGTGACGAATGCCCCGGCGGCATTCATGGACTTGATGCATCGCATTTTTAGTCCTTATTTAGATCAATTTGTTGTGGTGTTTGTTGATGATATTTTGATTTATTCATCTTCTGAGGATGAGCATGCCTTTCACCTACGGACTGTGTTACAGATTTTGAGGGAACGCTGTTTATTTGCTAAGCTCTCGAAGTGTGAGTTTTGGCTTCAGGAGGTGCAGTTTCTAGGCCATGTTGTGTCAGGTAGTGGAGTATCTGTGGATCCTTCTAAGATTGACGCTATTATGAGTTGGGAGAGCCCGAAGAGTGTATTTGAGATTCGGAGTTTCTTGGGATTGGCAGGGTACTACCGTCGGTTTGTAGAGGGGTTTTCTCGTCTTGCCTCGCCGATGACTCGTCTGACGCACAAGGGCATTAGATTTGAGTGGATAGATGACTGTGAGCATTCATTTCAGGAGCTGAAGAAGAGGCTGACTTCAGCACCTGTCCTGATTATACCTAAGGGAGGTATTGGCTATACTGTTTATTGTGATGCTTCACGAGAGGGATTAGGCTGTGTGTTGATGCAGGAGGGTAGAGTGGTAGCCTATGGTTCTCGTCAGTTGAAGAATCATGAGCAGAACTACCCCACACATGATTTGGAGTTAGCTGCCGTCATTTTTGCACTTAAGAGTTGGCGACACTACTTATATGGGGAGAGGTTCGAGGTGTTCTCAGATCACAAGAGCCTCAGATACATCTTCACACAGAAGGACTTGAACTTTCGGCAGAGGAGATGGATGGAGTATATGGAGGATTATGACTTTGACCTTCAGTACCATCCTGGGAAGGCCAATGTCGTAGCAGATGCACTTAGTAGGAGACCTAGGAGCACTGTAGCTAGCATTGCTATTAGGGAGTGGGAGATGATGGGAGACATCGGTGAGTTTGACTTGGACCTTGCCGAGTCTGAGGGACACGCCACACTATTCAGTGTTTGTGCACAGCCTACACCATTGAGCAAGGTTATTGAGGCATAGTTACAAGACACAGAAGCAGGGCAAATTCGAGCACGAGTTGCAAGTGCCGAGGGCTTTGAGGGATGGACAATTCATTCTGACCTTAGCCTGAGGTATATGGGTAGAGTCTTTGTTCCAGAGTCTCTTAGGACAGATGTCCTTAGAGATTTCCATCATTCACGCCTAGCAGTACACCCAGGGGGCACTAAGATGTACCATGATTTACGTCGCCAGTATTGGTGGACGGGGATGAAGGGGGATGTGGTGCAATTTGTATCGAGATGTCTCACGTGCCAGCAGGTTAAGGCTGAGCACCAAAGACCTGGGGGTTTGTTACAGCCATTGCCAGTGGCTGAGTGGAAGTGGGAGTTTGTTACCATGGATTTTGTGATGGGTCTTCCGAAGTCATCTAGAGGTCACGATGCAATTTGGGTTGTTGTTGATAGGTTAACGAAGTCCGCACATTTCCTACCGATTAGAGTGACTGATTCAGTGGATGTTCTCAATAGGCTGTATATCCGAGAGATAGTACGACTACATGGGATTCCTGTTTCCATTGTTTCAGACAGAGACCCACGTTTCACTGCACGATTTTGGCAGAGTCTTCAGACCGCCTTGGGGACTCAGCTACTGTTTAGTACTGCTTTCCACCCTCAGACTGACGGTCAGTCAGAGCGTACTATTCAGATACTTGAGGACATGCTTAGAGCATGTGTTATGGACTTCAGGGGTAGCTGGAAAGATCACCTTGCTTTAGTAGAGTTTGCCTACAACAACAGCTATCAGTCTAGTATTGAGATGGCACCTTTTGAGGCGTTGTATGGTAGGCTGTGTCGTTCACCAGTATGTTGGACTGAGGTAGGGGAGACAGCTGCTTTAGGGCCTGACATAGTCCGTGAGACCACAGACAAGATACAGGTGATTAGACAGCATCTGTTGACGGCACAGAGCCGCTAGAAGAGTTATGCAGACAGGAGGCGGCGACCTCTATCATTTGATGTTGGTGGACATGTGTTCCTCAAGGTAGCCCCACGGCGGGGATTGAGGAGATTTGGGCGTAGCGGGAAACTGTCGCCGCGGTTTATAGGACCATTTGAGATCCTTGCGAAGGTTGGTGAGGTGGCCTATAAGCTAGGATTACCGCCACAGCTATCAGGGGTTCATGATGTCTTCCATGTGTCGATGTTGAGGAAGTACGAGCCTGACCCTTCACATGTGTTAGATTGGGCAGATCTTCAAGTGGAGGGCGATGTTTCTTATGATGAGAGGCCAGTGGAGGTATTGGACTCGAGGGACCAGGTTTTGCGGGGCAAGACCATCGCTTTGGTCAAGGTTCTTTGGAACTATCATGGGGTCGAGGAGGCTACTTGAGAGCGTGAGGCTGAAGTCCGCGCTAGGTACCCAGAGCTGTTCATTCATAGAGGTACATTCCTAAATTTCGGGACGAAATTTTTTTTAAGGGGGGAAGGATGTAGAGATCTGAAAACTGAAGATAAAATTTTCAGTTTTGCCGGTAGGACACTATTCATGCATCATTTGCCGTAGAGTACTACATATGCATTATTTATGCGTAGATCATGTTTAGGAGCATAATTTGAATATGCCATAGAAGAGAAACATGCTTAGAATGTTAAAATACACCTACTGTGTGAATTTGAGCCTAAACGGAAACAGTTTCAAAATTTGGACAAAAAGGGTATCTCGGGTGGCCTAGGTGGGACCGGCCAAACTCGGCCACTATCAAAAATATATTTTTTTGAAAAATTTCATTTAAAATAATTTTAAGAACTTTGGCTAAAATAAAATGTCGAATTGAGGCGTTTCGGGACGAGTTGTAGTGTAACGGGGTCCCGGATTCATCAAGGGCAAAAGGGTCATTTTGCCCCTTTGCCCTCCACTATAAATACAGACCTTTAGTGTAAAAATATCAGTGTTTTTGGTCTGAGATAGAGCAGTACACGTTTTTGGAGGAAAAGAGAAGAAAAACCCTAAGTTCTTCAAGCTTCAAGCCACCAAAACTCAATCTTAGGTCAAGATTCTTGCAAGACTTCCTTTTAAGAAGTTGTTCCTCTCAACAAGAGCTAGATTCTCACCGATCGGTTCGGCTATAAAGCGAACACAACTCTCTTGGTTTGAGAAAAATCATTCTAGGTATGATGTTTTACTAAGTTGGGAATAGATTTAAGTTTTCTTGCTTTTCCATGTGTAGATTGGATGATTTAGGTGTTTACTTGATGTTAGAAAATCATTTAGTTGGTGGTTGCTTTGAAAACTTAGAGTTAATGGCTTAAGTACTTTTGTGTTCTTTGAATTTCTTGACAATTTGTTGCTATGATTAAGGTGTATATTGCTTATGTGTTAAATTATCATATTCTACCTTATGTTTATGTAGAGAAACTCTTGTGGTTTGAGAGTTATGATTTATTACATGAATTGGTAATTTGTGTATTTGTATTTCTTTGAGAAATTGTGAAAGTAATGAACGTGAAATATGATCACATGTTTAATTCATTGAATTGTGCCTCACATTCATGTAGATAAAGTGTTATGAATTTAAAGTTATGATTTACTTTATAAAGGGGGCATATTTTAAGCTATACGCCAAGTGTTTGATGAAATGTTTCATAGAACTTACATTGAGAAAAATCATAGCATCTTGGCATACATGAGTCCTTGGAACATAGTGTGGGTTGAGCACTTGGTGCTATGCATTATGAGGGTGTAGATCCTGTGGTGAAAAACCCAAAATCTGGCCAATGACAGTACTCGCGGGCTGACGGGGGCGGACCGTGAAGCGAGACATGGGTGGCATAGAGTTGCATGGGTGTGTCATACATATTGACATTGCATTGTATTGAGGGATTACGGGGTTGTAGCATTTAAAATGTACACTTGCACATGCCACGCCTTAAATTTGTTCCTAGCATTAGTATTTTGTCATACCAGCGGTTGAGCTGACCCATTCGTGGGATATCATATTACAGATGAGGCTCCCGTTACTTGAGACTTGAGTAAGTCTTAAAGGAAGGAGAGAAAAGGGGCTTGAATGGATATTTGGCCCTTGGGGCATATTTTGTATGTATGGGCATAAGCCCAAATGACTTGTATTTCAATTTGGAAAAGTAATAGATTATAGACCTTGGGTTATTTTAAAGTGTAAGGGTGTAAACCCAATTGATATGTTGGATGTCTTTATTTAATGAGTATCATATGTGTATATTGGGGCAATTAGATGTGTATGTTGAGAACAAGGGATGTATGTTTAATTTACATGGATTGTGGCCACCGAGTGAGGGTGGGTTGTGATATATTTATGCATATGAAAATTGTGAATATTAGGTGGGAAAAAGGCTTGGAAAACAAAGGAGGTTATGTCGAAATTTTATGAAAAATTAAAAGACTTGTTAAGTGTGTAAAACACCTTTTAAATAGGTGGGAGTGGCGTAAAAATGGGGGTTTAGAAACCTTGAAGGAATAGGCTAACAATGGAATAAAAATGGCTTGAAAAACTTTGGGAAAACGTGGGAAATGAATGAGAAATCAATTTATCCAACCTAATGACCTTTCATTTACTTTTCTTCTTCTTTTTCACTCACTCCCCGGGTTTGTGGAAATTCGGGGCGTGACAGTTCCCACGGAGAATTATTACCAATAATTTTCAAGTACTAAATTTATATCAATTCAATTTTATTTAAACAATTGGAATTGAACTATGAAATAACTAGTTTACAACTAAATCTAAAATTAATAATCAAGGATTGAATTTAACGGATTAAAGAATTTACGATTACAACTTCCCCTAATGCTTCGTATAAATCTTTCCACTCTCTTTCCAGTAAATTGATTAAATTAAGTTGTTAACTGAGACTTCAAAATTATTTATCAAACCTCTTCCGATAGTAAAATAAAAATATTTCTCCCAATTAAATTACTATATTCCTATGCAAAATAAGTTGGAAAAGATTCATTAAGTTCAAACTCTGATAAAAGTTACACACGACATATAGGTATATTCCTATCCTATACACAAACCCAACTATTCAATCCTAAGAAGAATCAATTAGACGCATGTCATCATATTTCGATCTAAACCTAGAATTCATCTCCCAATTTCATCTAGGTTATCAAATTAATTGTTAGCCACACAATCATATACTAGGAACAAAATATGACAAACAACTTATATATGATCAACAAGAGTTAGAAACGAGAGTAGATCAATTTATCTAAACATTAGGTTCCGTTGCAATCTTAATAAAAATTTAGTTCATAATGTAATTGAAAAACATCATTCTCAAATTAAACAACATCTCAGAAAATTAAGAAGTAAAAGTAAGAGAAAAGGAATGAAAACTTAGTTGCAATCTTCAATCTCTCTCTAGCCTTCAATCCCGATTTTCTTCGCGTCGCTTCCTTCGATTCTTGCCTTCAATTTTCTACCAATCCTTGGTCTTCTTCTTTATTTTCAGCCCCCAAAATCAGTCTCTCCATTTTCAACTCAAAACCTAGCATATATGTAGCTTTAGAATCCAATTTCGGGTCAAAAACAAGTCAACATTCCCATCCCGAGCTAACACAAGCGCCTAGGCGCTGGAAAGGCGCTAGAAAGGCGCTGAATGGATAGTATGTGGGCGCCCCTGTGCTGAAAAGACACTGGAAAGGCGCTGCCCCCTTTTAAGCCTAAAGCCTCCCTTGTTTCTTAGCCTTCAAAAATTCAACATTTAGGCTCCAAATTGACCTTGTTTCCTTCCAAATGATCTTGTATCCTTCCAAATGATGATTCCTACCAAATAACATCAAAACACACAAAACAAATAAAAAAGAACATAAAATAATTGAAAACTTGTAAATTCCTCAAGCCGAAAGTACTTAATTCGTAGGTATAAAACCCACTCATCAGTAACTTAGTCTTTTGAAATATTTTTCATACATGTATTCCATATTTTCAACATACATATAGGTTGCAAGATACATCTTGACCACTCACTTTCCTAAAACATTAACCACATAACAAGACTCAAGACTCAACCACTTGTATACCCAAGTCAACTAGATACACTTAACAATTAAGTATTATCTAATATGCGATTTTTAACAGAGCTTGGGTATTCATGACAATGAAAAAAATAAGCTTTGGCTTAGTATGATTTCAGCTACTATCTAGTCAAATCTGAAGAGAGAAAATAAAGCGAATAGATCTAAGATACTCATTGAGACATTTCATCAAACATACATGAGGTGGTGGTTTTGACTGTTGAAAGAACATCAAAGTCCCACAAACGCTTCCAATAAAACGTATTTGACTGTTTGTGTAATATAAATATTTTATAGCAACAAATTAATTTCTCTTTATTTTTTAAAAGCACGCAACTTTAGATAAATTAGGTTTCTTTATTTCATTTTCTCTAATGTTTCATCCCAATCCAGTCAAACCAAATTCAACTCAACAATGATCCAACCAATTAAAAAAGCATTATTCTTCATGGCTAACTATGTCCCATAATTTGATTTTTCAATAAAAGTACCAACCTTTCATATTAATTTTGAGTTTCACTAATTGTGAGGTTAATCATAAAGAGTTCAATCCAAATAATATAAACACCCAAAACACAAATGAAAGAAATAAAAGAAGATAATATCAAATCAAGAAATCCTAACTTAACCAAATCAAATTGATACTGAACATTCCGCCGGTAAGTAATGCAATAACTCACAAATCGAATAATGTTGATCGTCATACCACTAAGAATCCACACATAATTAAACAAAAACATGCAAATCCAAATCCAACTGAAAATGAAGAAAACCCTTTGAACATCTCACAATTATCAAATCAAACAAATAAAGATTCATATTAAAACGCGCATACCAATGCATAGAAAAATAAAGATACAAACTTGTGTTGTCTTAAACCAAAAAAATATAAAAAAAAACTGAAATAGTACACTTATCATGCAAACTCAATAAAGTCATAACAAACACATTTTTCCATATGCAAGTTAAAACTCAAAACACACACCTGAACCGGTTGGACTGAGAAGCCACCAATAATATTTCTAGGGTTTTTGTGACTCGTCAAGACCCACTTTAATTTCATTCTTCTCCTCCTACACTTCAATATTGGAATGCTTCTGAAAAGAAAATAAAAGTAAAAAGATTGTGTAAGATCATCATGTGCATAAAATAGAACTTAAAATATAAGAAAGAAAATTATAAAGCAATTTACACAAACCATATAAAGTGTGTGCTTGAGCTTGGGTATTCATGACAATGAAAAAAAATAAGCTTTGGCTTTGTATGATTTCAGCTTCTATCTAGTCAAGTCTGAAGAGAGAAATTAAAGCGAATAGATCTACGATACTCGTTGAGATATTTCATCAAAAATACAAGGGGTGGTGGCTGTGACTTTTGAAAGAACATCAAAGTCCCACAAACCCTTCTAACAAAATATACACAAAGTACTGTCTAAAAAAAAACAGAAAATACCACAACAATAAGCTTTGACTTTGTATGATTTTAGCTAATATCTAGTCAAATCTGGAGAGAGAAATTAAATCGAATAGATCTAAGACACCCATTGAGACATTTCATCAAACATCCATGGGGAGGTGGCTGTGACTATTGAAAGAACATCAAAGACCTACAAACCCTTTTAAGGGAAATTTAGGAGATTTTATTTTATTTCCTCATTTAATTAAGAATCTATTTTATTTTTGCTTTCTTATAGCAATTAAGACTTTATTTTATTCGGTTTCCTAAGTTAATTAGGATTCTAGTTTCTGTAACGCCCCAAAATCCCCCTTGGACGACATTACTATTTAAAACCATTCACATCATGAGAGCAACTAATAAGATCCATAATTAAAGAAAATTTCATTCACCATCCATAATATCTACAACATCATCTCAAAAGAATAAGCCAAACCATGACCACTACATCTAAAAGAATATGTCAAACTATGACAATTACGCTCAAAAGAATATGCTAAACTATTATCTCGCAGCGGAATAAGAAAAATATTAACATGAATAATATTCTCAAAAGAAATCCCCTAGTCTAGAACATAAAAAAGAACAGTTCTAGACATTCCCCTCCGGATCTACATGCCCATCAACTTGAGGTTCCCAAAGCACCTGCCCGTCAACTCCAAGCTCTTCCTCTAAACCAAAATCTGAAAAAAAATATTGTTTGTAGGGGGTGAGCACTAAGCTCTGTAGGAAAATCCTCCCAAACTCGAACAAGGTTTAGAAAACATATAAAACAAGTCGGTCTCATTTTAAAAATATCATATATAACTTTTGAAAGAAAACAGTGACAATTCATCCGATCTCAAGTGTAAGCAATACCAATAATTTAAATGAAGAAATAAACCAATACCCAACAATAAACCAATTCCAACCATAAACCATTTGCAACAATTGTATTTTTTCAACAATAAACTATAACCCACCATTTGTACCATATCCCACAATGTATCTCAGGTATGATGTATGACATCGCATGAATAAACACATTGAGAATATCCTGGCCCACACACACAAACCCAATCCTCGCAAGGATACACAACTTTAGGAAGGGCGTATAACGACGCATCGGAAAGGATGATCCAACCCAGGATAACATACTAACCCTCAGCCTCGGTACCACGTGAGCGAATAGTGGTTTGGTCCTCGCAAGACACCAACCCCACTACGAGTGATAAGGAACTTTCAAACCCACACGGAGTAAGAATCGCATCTAACCCACTCTACGATACTCGGTCAACGATAACCCATGGTCATCCAAACATCCACAAGAGATACAACACCAACCAATTTCTCAAATCACAAGTAAATCAAAAACCCCCCAATTCCATAGGTATTTTTCCAACTTAGCAATTTAAGAAAAATAAGTAAGAGATCATCATAAATACCATTTTATTGTTCAATACCAAGCACTAGAGTTTTGAAATCAAGAACAAAGGAAAAATCAAGAGAAAAATCAATTTCTCTTGAAAACTAGGGTTTTGAGACAAGAAAAAGAGATTTTATGGCTATCCAACCATAGTTTTGTTCAAAACATGGTAATATTTGCAAGAGCATCAAGAAATAATGATTTCATATCATATATATAGGATTGAGAGTCAAAACATACATATATATAATCCGTAGCATCAGTGAACAAAAGTGGAAGAAAACCTCTACCTTATTCCTTAGTTTTGTGTGAAGAACTTGAGATTTTGATCCACTTCAATATGAAAATCCTCCTTGATCTTGTGTTTTTCACTTTCTTTCTTCCTCTCTAAGACTTTTTAGGGTTAGAAATGTTGAAATAATGCTAAAGGAGGTGTCCTTAAGTATTTATAGTGGAAAAAAGGGTCTCCTGTGCGTGATTCTAAAACCTAGATTCGTAACTCACGTTCGAACGTCATTGTGAAACCCCGGAAAATTTAAACTTTGACGAACAAGGGCAATAAGTGAATTGCCATTTCGGTACTAGTTGAAAAACTGAATTTTTCTAGATCTCGGACGACGAAACGGACCTCACCATTGAATTCGTCTCGCGAAATCTAGTTACCACGTAAATTTTCGTCGAATTCCGAGATAATCGGATTTTTCACGTTTTACGAGGCGAGCGGACCCCGGGTGACCCTGTACACGAAATTTTTATAAAATTTCCAAGTTTGGGGAAAGATTAGAGACAAGTTAAAATAAAAATATTTTGAACACGAACCGGAGCGAAATTTAATCGTTTCGGGATTAAAACGAACCCGGAATTAAAAAGGGACGTGTGGCCAATTGTGGGCCAAGTATTCTAAAAATATAAATAGGGGGAAAATCTAATTTTTCCCACATATTTGCTCATTGCTCAGCCGATAGAAAGGAGAGAGAGAGTGAGGGTTCTCCAAAACATCTCTCTACGATCTACTCCATTTTAGCGCTCAAATCGACTCGGGCCAAGAACAAGAGTTGCTCTACGCGTCGAGGGCTACGCGTGGGTACCAAAAACGACGGTTTTCACCGAACGTTGGGAGGCCAAAAAGTTGGAAGTGGAGGATTCAAGCTTGCTTTGAGTTCTCGGAGCTTCCCACGGCGATTCTACACGCTACAAGAGGTAGGGTTTTCTTCCTACTTAGGTTTATTTCCAACCTAGGAAGGTTATATGGAATGGGTAGGTGTATATATATATGTATCACTTGCCTATTGTGGTTATTTGGGTGAAATGGGTATTGAGAATGGGTAGCATGATTTAAATCACATTCTCTAGTTTAATGTACCACTAATGCATTTCATGTGTGGGAAATGAGTACCAAATGTACTAAGCAAGGTTGGTATGAAATGGGTATATAAATTTACTTGATGGGTAAATTTAATAAAAAGATAAAGGAACTTGAAGTATGGAAAAATTGATATGGGAAATTGGGTAAAGTGAATTCCTAAATGAAATGGACATTTAGGAATGGTTGCTGATAATTTCTTGAGAAATTATGACATATGAGGTTATGTTATGGGTAGAATGAATTCTATCTTGGTATAATTGTGTAGAAATCAATTAATATGAATTCTTGAGCTTTATGATGAATTTGAGTATATTATATGATTACATGATCTTGGATGCCTTGAAGGTGTTGAGTAAATGCTTTGATAAAAATGTGAAGTATGTTTTGCATGAACTATGTATAACATGCTTAGATATTGTGATTAAGGAAAATGTTGATATACACATGTTTACGAGGTGTTGACAAAGTGTTGAATTATGGTATTTATATGCATATGCGTATGATATGAAGTACCATGGATATGTGTAATTATTGTTGAGTTGTTCATATGGCATTCATATATATTGAACATGTGGAGAAGATGCAAGGGTACATTACATTGCATTCTCATGGGTACATCACATTCATGGTTATAAGACATGAGTGTGTGTGGGTGAGTTGACATCGCATTCATGGGTCATAGGCATGAGTGTGGGTGTGTGCATGTGTTGTGGATCAAACACCAAATCTTGGTGGTTGGTATGTGAACTCGGGAAAGTCGGGATCGAAGATCCGACTGAGTTGCACGGATGCATTGCATAAGGAAAACTTGTGTCGGGTAAAGCAAGTAGGGCTAGACACTCCCTCGGGTGAAAAACCCGGAACCACTGGTTCATACACTCCTACGGTGCAAGTCCAAAAAGTGTAGATAGGCCCATGGAGCCGGCGGTGCGATTCCAAAATCCGTTACCCAGGAAGACACAAGATTTTGTTGTATAAAAACACCCATTCAATGGGTAGCCTCAAACAATGATTGGGTTTTTATAAAGACATAACTTTTAATTCAAACGATCATTGGGAGGGTTTTTCCGTCAATAGACGGGTTCATACACATTGGCTTTTGCATTGTGTTGTGTGAGTTGGGGAAGACTTGGGATAAGGTGCGTGAGTGAGTTCCATCTCATATCATGGCATGACATAGCATAGCATGGTAGCTTTCTAACATTGAAGTGTATACTCTTGTTGGATTGGTTGATGCTTGTTGATTGCTGCATGTGCGCATTTCATATGCACTTAGGTTGGGGAGTAGCCTCTGTAGGAGGATATCCTATTGAGCGTGGCTCACCCTTTGTGGGAAAAATATTTCAGGTGCTGGATTCACACCGGCGGACGGCTCCCATTTCGAGCCCCAAGGTTGAAGAAAGCCGGAATATGGCTTAATTTTGAGTTTTTGTAAAATTATTATAAAAACTTGGTTTTGGTATGTAAATTCATATAAATGTTTGTAATAGAATTTATATGTATTATGTTTTATGGGAAAAACTTCATTAAATATGTGTTGGATGGAAAAGATGTGTGTGGAATGGATTGGAAGTGAAAAACAGAGGAAAAAGGCAAAAATGGCAGAACCGTACCGGTACGGCGACAACCAGAAGGTAGAGCGTACCGGTACGCGTACCGGTACGCAGAGGTCCAGTGGGCATACCGTACCGGTACGCGTACCGGTACGCCCTCCAAAATTTTCTGAAATTTTAATTTTTTTCTTTTTCTTGCCAAACCCTTGGGCTATTGTTTCCTCCCTTCTAATGTTATAAATGGACTATAATGGAGTATAAATCATGGTACATTGAATATTGGTTGAACCCAATGAATAATCGAATCCGGTTAACAATTGTGAGTTAAGATCCCGGTTAAGGGGATACTACTACCGTGGTGTTAGGTTGAGTGACATCCACGGGTATTTCCGCGGGTTGACGGGTGGTCAACGGTTAATAAAGGACCCCCGGAAATTGGGGCGTCACAGTCATTGGCGTTCAAACGTTCGTTGCTCCCAGTACTTTTGTTTTTCCATCAGACAAGAGTACTGAAACGAGGAGTACTGAAACGAGTTGTCGTTCGAACGTCGATTCACGTTCAAACGGAATTCCTGTTTTTGCTGAAACTTCCAGTGAAGTTATGGTCTATTTAGAGATTGATTTGGAAAATTTTCGTGAAATACACTTTTGTACCCCTAGAAGTCTACTATCTACTGTAAAAATTTCAGATCAAACGGACATCAGGATAAAAAGTTATGATCCAAAACTAGGAAGTGTCCAAAATCCTTTCTACCCAAATTTTCTCTTAAGTGTGCTTTCACTCCGGAATACTTCCTAGCTTCCAATACATACCCTATTACCTCGCCTAACATTTTTATTTCTACTCTTACAATCTACATAGTTCATGCATACATCATCACATATATTAGTATTTCAAAACATAATTATATTACTATATAAAGATACGAATGTGGGGGTGTACAATTTCTTAATTGGTTTTTAGGTTTCTGCTATAATATAAACTCTTGTAAGCTTTAAGGTAAAACAGTTTTTGAGTAATACAACGGAGAGCTTGTCTTTTATACCTAATTATGCTAGTATTCGTTGTGAATCAACAAATCAATTGAAACCTTTAGAATTGATATTATTTGTGAATCAACAACTCTAAAGTAGGATTCTAATCTACTATTTATGCACAAATTAACGGTTTAGTCTCTTTATCCCCTTTCGTTCATTAACCAATTATTTCTACCCGTTTTCCTGCATCAGTTGGTATCAAAGCTGTAATCAACAAGACTCTTGAAGACTGTAATTTATTATTATTGCGATAATCAACATGTTATAGTTCCTATTGTTTGATCTCGTTTCTTTATTTACCCTCTTCCCTGCATCAGTTGCCCAAGCACTATAATATAAAAAACAATTGTATCAATAATTATTAAAAAAAAAAAAGACCAACCAATTGATGCAAAGATAGATAAAAAAATGTAAATGGAAAAGGTATGATTTAAAAATAACTACTAAACTCCAAGAGCAAATTGGTGGTGGAATGACAAAAAAGTATCAATTCTAAGTACATGCTTAATTTACTATGTATTATAATAAATAATTTTTAAGTTGTACTAATGTACTTTTGTTGTGTTTGATGCATATTGACAATGCATTACTTACAGTTGACTTTGGTGTTGAGATCTTTTCCTTTATGATCTAAGTAGTTCGAGTTCTTGTGACATTTAGATATTGTGGCATTTAGCTTTTCTTTTTCTTTTTTTTCACTTTGGGTTTTTACATGGATGTTTTGGTATGGGATTTTTGTATGAGATTTTGTACAGATGTTTTAATATGAGTTTTTGTATGGATGTTTTTATATGGGTTTTGTATGGATGATTTGAAAATTATGTGTTTTTGTTTTATGGATTATTTATTTTTTAATGATCTTCAATGGTTGAAGCACGACAATGAATATATTTTGATTTGTTACAGAGACAAAAGTAATTATAAAATGCCACGCTTTAGAAACAATTTTTTTTTGGCTATAAGTAAAATTTGGTCGCCAAAAGTATTTTATTTTTTGGAATAAATTTTGTCACCTAACATTTGAGGGTGAAAGTATTCATTTGTTGTTTGGCGTCGAAAATATGTTGGTCGCAAAAGATGTACCTTTGATTTTCAACACAAATACTATGTTATCGCCAAAAAGAGAAAATATGACAATAATATAATTTCTTTCAGCGACGAAGGATTTTTCGCAACGACCAAATGAATTTTTAAGCGACTAAGTTTTTTGTCGCTAATAATATACTTTAGCGATTAGTTCTTCGCCAAAAACTTTCAGTAACGAGCCTACCGTGACAAATTGTCGACCGGATTTTTTTCGTCACTGAAAAACGTTTAGGGACGAATTTTTCACTTTTAGCGACAATTTTTTCGCCGCTAAAAATATTTTTCTTGTAGTGAATTAACAAAGAAAAATAACATTAGAAAAATGTATCAGTTAGAATTATTGCTCTTGTTAAAAATAACCTAGCATTTCATGAAACAAATAAAAAGATTTATCAAAAAAATAATGGAAACTTTTTAAGCATAATTAAAACAAATGTAGAATTTGATCCAATAATGAAAGAGCATATATGACGCATTCACCATGGAGAAATTTATAATCGTTATCTTGGTCATAATATACAAAATGAACTAATATAGATGTTATCATTTGAAATTAAAAGTATAATTATTAAAAATTCAAAATATTTTTCATTTATACTTGATTGTACTCTTGATGTAAGTCATCAAGAACAAATGATGTTTATATTATGATGTGTGGATGTTTCAATAACCCTAATAAGAATAGAAGAACACTTTTGAAGATTTATAGAGGTAAACAATATTTGAGGATTTTTTTTTTAAATGAACTTATAAATGTAATACATATCTTGAACTTGATATTTAAATATAAGAGGACAAGGATATGACAATGGATCTAATATGAAAGAAAAATAACAAGGTGTACAGAGAAGGCTATTAGATATAAACTCTACAGCATTTTATACACCATTCGGTTGTCACAATCTTAACTTAGTATATTGTGATATGGTTAACTTTTGTTTTTTTATTGAAATATAGTTATAGAGGACAGACGCTGAGAAAGCTCTCTCTATGGCAATTTTCCGTCCCCGTCCTCCTTGAACTCTACATCACCCCCACCAAAACTTCTTCCAACCCTCTTTCTCCTTCTCCTCTTCCCACTTCTTCTCTCGTCTAACCATCTCTATCTCCAGATCCCCAATTTTTTGCTTTTGGTTCACCGTTCCTAGGTCTACCCACCCACCCCTGTTTCTTCCCTTTTCTCATTCAACACTGCATCTGTAGATTCCCCACCATCAATACCTTCCACCCTACACCATTAATGATTCTCTACTCTCTACCCACCACAAGCCCTAGCCATAAATATGTCTACCCTCTCTGAAAACCCAAATCTCTCAAATACGGATAACGTATCAATCCCCTGCCCACCGAAGGACCAAGAGGTCAACCCAAAAGGCCCTCAAGCATGCTCACCTTTTGGGTCTCAATCCTTGGGCACAGAGCTATCTCTATCAAGTGAGGGTACCTGCGCAACCATTCCAAATGGAGCTAGAATATTCACACAACAGATTTGTGCAATCTCTATTGGGAATCCTTAGTATGGTCTAGACGTGCACAAGGGAGACTCAAACAAAAAGCCAGCCGAGATTACTAGCTCCTTGACAACAGAGACTAGGCCACAGGTAAACCCAAATCCTTGCACTACTTCTAATCTCGTTTCTGAATCCTCTATTAGGAGTAAGGAAGGTGTATCCCTTGCTTTGCCAAATGAGATGAGGCAGGAATCTTTGGTCACCACAGTACCACTTGAACAATTACCCCGAGGTGAGGGTAGATTGAAACAAGCTACCTCCTGGAGCCAAGTTGTCAAGAATGGAGTGGGCCTGGACTCAAATTTTGGTGGATCATCTAATCATAAAGCCATGTCCCTTAAATTTGTTGAACCCATTAGGGATGCTCAAAGGATTGTGGTCTCACCCTCGAGGGATATAGCGGCAAAAGGCTGCAAGGAGTGGGAAGCATGCCTTGTGGGGTACTTCATTGATAGGAAACTACCCTTCTCGGTGGTCAAGCAACTTGCCTTTAGGTTATGGAATATACTAGGACTCATTGAAGTCTTGGCCAATGACTCTGGGTTCTTCTTTTTCAAATTCAATGATGAAGCAGCTAGCTCCAAGGTGCTTGAAGAAGGTCCATGGATGTTTTCTAGGAAACCAATTTTACTCAAAAGGTGGCACCCCAAACTTCGTCTTGCCAAAGATACACACTCTAGGATTCTAGTGTGGATCAAGCTCTACAACATCCCACTGGAATAGTGGAATGAAAAGGGATTAAGTCACATTGCTAGTGCAGTTGGTAAGCCCCTTTATGCTGATTCCCTCACTGCATCCAAGCATAGGATCACCTTTGCTAGATTATGTGTTGAACTGGAAGCGAACAAGGAGGCCATTGAATCTTTTGACCTTAGTATGAAGGGCATTGATGATAATGAGGATGAAGAGGTTATTGAGATTGCTGTTGAATATCATTGGAAACCTAGGATATGCACATAATGCAAGGTGTTTGGACATAGCAACTCGAATTGTCCTATGGGTACAACTAAGAAAGTATGGAAACAGAAGACACCCTTAGAAAAGGGCAAAGGAATGGTTACTGATCCAGTTATAGCATAACAGAGTCAACAACATAATCAAGTGACATTAAATAAATGTAGTACAAGCTCAAGTGTTCCCCATCTTACATTGTCTGCGATTTCTCAACAATCTCAAGAGGAGATTGCTCCCTCTGGGAATGTGGTAATCCAGACTTCCCCCACTCTTAAGGCTCCTGTTAACATTGCGTCTTGTAATAAGTTTGCTTGCCTTGTGGTGGATCTCTCTGAGAATCAGGTGAACGACATGGAGAAATCTGCTTCCCCGGTGAAAAGCCTCCTAAGCAACAAAGTGAAGAACATTGATGGGATTCCAATTGGTACAACTAGAAAGAAGAAACAAAAGCAAAAATCTCCTAACCAAGGGAAAGTTGGGGTTCCTAAAGCCCAGGGTCAAGGTTTACCCTGTAACGCCCCAAAACACACCCTGGACGGCATTACATACTAAAACCATTTACATCATGAGAGCACTAATATCATCCATAAATAAATTAAACTTCATTCATCATCCATAAAATATTTACATCATATCCAAAAGAATATGCCCAACCATGGCATTTACATCTCAAAAATTAATTAAAGTAGCACAGCAGAATAGCAAAAGAAACTAGACCTTACAGTGTCCAAAAGAATAACCTAGTCTAGTACAAAAGAAGCTACATCTCTACATATCCACCTCGGGATCTAGGTTCCCCTCGAGTGGAGCCTCCCAATGCCCTGACTCGTCGATGCCGAGATCCTCCTCTAGCACCAAATCTGAAAAATGTAATTTGTAGGGGATGAGCACGAAGCTCTGTAGCAAAATCTTCCCAACTCAAACAAGGTTTATAAAAATATAAAACGGTAGGTCTCATTTCACAATTAACATATATAATTTTTGAGGTAAAATCAGGACATTTAAATAGATCTCAAGTTTAAGGAACATTAGTAATTGAATGATTAAGTAGAACCACTATACAGTTAACAAACCATATCCGAATCTAATCCAATCCACCATACACTGTTTCCACAAGTTCTCGCGGAATCCCATACTTCCCCAAGACTCTTATAGAAACCGTCTATGGTAAAATGAACAATAACCAATATACAATTTCCAACTTTAGGCCATTTAGGAAGGGCGCCTTCCGATGCATTGTCCCATACCAATGCACCGGCCAAGGCGGTCCAACCCATCATCCCATTTATATTAGTTCATCCCCGTTCCATGTATGTTGATTGCTTCTCATGAATCTACCCAACGATTATACCTAGTCCACCAATTACAATCACAATCACAAACACTTTAGGAAAAGGCATCTACCATCCCTCTGGCAGTGACGAGTCCCTTCCCAGGAAAAGTATACCATCCCTTGTTCGAACTCCAGTGAACGATAGTGGTCGCAT
Organism: Ilex aquifolium; assembly: GCA_951799425.1. Classification (NCBI taxonomy): domain Eukaryota; kingdom Viridiplantae; phylum Streptophyta; class Magnoliopsida; order Aquifoliales; family Aquifoliaceae; genus Ilex; species Ilex aquifolium. The sequence goes on along the minus strand of OX637394.1, from coordinate 23,587,061 downwards.
TACCACATGACAACCCACTACAAGTGTTAGGAAACCATCACCCCCACTGGGATAGACTAACCTCTAACACTCTACGGCATCTCTCGAAGGCAATCCAAGTCCCTCACAACAACCATACAATTGAGGAAACCAAAATATTCTCAATTCATCAACATTTCAAGGAATTACCAAATTCCACAATTTCTAATATAATGTTTCATAATATGATGGAAGAAAATGAGCAAGAGATCATCATAAGTAACATTTTGGTGTACAATATCAAACACTAAAGTTTTGAAAGCAATACCAAGGAAAAATAGAGGAAAAAGTCCATTTCTCTTTAAAACCAAGGTTTGAATATGAAAAAGAGAAATTTAATAGTTACCCAACCATCACAATGTTCAAAACATGGCATTTATTTCAAGAGGAACAAGAATCATGTATTTCTTATCATGTATATAAGGATGAGAGTGAAAAACATATATATATACATAAACTCTAGCCTCAATGTAAGAGATTAGGAAGAAATCCCCTACCTCAACCAAGTATCTCTAGCAATCCAAGCTTTAAAGACTCCCTTTTCCCCTTTTTCTTGCTCCCTTTGCTACTTTCTCTTTTGGTTCTAAGAGGTTTGAGTGAGGGTGAAGTGAAATTATAGAAGAGGGAATGGATGGAGAAGTGAAATCTTGAAAACTAGGGCTTTGATCTTGTAAATCTTTCCCAATTTTTGTGTTTTTCTCTCCCTCTTTTGCTCTCTAAGGGTGCCTAGGGTTTGGATGGGTGAAATGAGGCTAAAAAAAGTTGAAATTAAGTATTTATAGTGGAGCTAGGACCGACTGTTCGCGAGTTGAAAATTTCGGATTTTTACAGCGACTACCGGTAGCTGATTTTGACTACCGGTAGCTCGGGTACATTGGCACTCGACTACCTGTTGATTACCGGTAGCTCGGGTACACTGGACACTCGACTACCTGTTGACTACCGGTAGCTCAGGCACACTGGACCATTGACTACCGGTTGACTACCGGTAGTCACTGCCCAGATTTTCTGCTTCAACTTCAAGTGCAGTTTTGACCCATTTAGAGGTCGAATTGGAAAATTTTCATGAGAGACACTTTTGTAGCCCTAGATGTCTAATATCTGATTTCCAAATTTCAGATCAATTGGAGTTAGGAATAAAAAGTTATGATCGAAATAGTAGACAGTGTCCAAAATCCTTTATACCCAAATTTTCTCTAAAATGTGTTTTAACTCCAAAATACTTCCTAACTTCTAATACACCCCATATCACCTCTCCCAAGGTTTTTCGACCTTCCGGACTCAATGGAAACCTTATTTTAACCTAAATCCATTTAGAAACTTACTTAATCCCTCTTCTCAAGCTTACACACCTTCAAAACTTCAACTTCCAAATTAATTTGCATCTCTAGTTTTTTTATTCCTACCATCACTACACATATCCACATTTTTACAACTATTATTTAATATATATCTATATACATATATAAACGAAAATGAGGGGTGTTACATACCCAAACCCAAATGATCAATCTATCTTGCTGGAATATTAGGGGTCTTAACTCCACCCCTAAACAAATGGAGATTAGGAGATTAATTTTTGAACAACAACTTGACTTGGTTGGTATAGTTGAAACCAAGGTTAAGGCTATTAATAAGGATGTTGCTAGGAGAACCATCATCAAAGATTGGTGCTGGTGTGATAATTACAATAGTCACACACTGGGGAGGGTTTGGATTGGGTGGAATCCTCAAAGCATCAGTGTTCAAAAATTAGCTGAAATGGACCAAGCTATTCATTGCAAGGTCACTCATCATGCAAGCATGACTTCATTTGTTCTTACTATGGTTTATGGTTCTAATGATGATATAGAGAGGAGAAGGCTTTGGAGGGACATGGAGGGTGTTTCAAGAACTACTTTTAATGTTCCCTGGATAATCCTTGGGGACTTTAATGTGGTTAGATCAGTTGAATAAATTCTAGGTGGCTCAGCTAGGAGGACCTTGGCCATGGATGATTTTGAAAATGTCATACATGCTGCTGAGATCACTGACTTGAGATACTCTGGTGTTCAATTTACTTGGTGTAATAATAGGGGTTCAGGCTGTACTGTTAGGAAGCTGGACAAAGCTATGGTCAATAATGCTTGGATTCTTAAATTCCCTATGACAGCAACTGAGTTTCTTACTGCTGGTATTTCTGATCACAGCCTCATTGTGGTTAAATCAGGGAATGATATCAAAGCTAAAAAATGCCCTTTTAAGTTCTTCAATTTCATTGCTGAGAGGGAGGATTTTCTTTCCATTGTGAGTAATGTTTGGCAAGCTCAAGTTAGGGGAACTATTCAATTCCAAGTCAACCAAAAGCTAAAGCTCTTGAAAGTTGAGTTTAAAAAATCAACAAGGAAAAAGTTGGTGATGTTACTATCAAGGCTATGGAGGCAAAGAAGCATCTTTCAGCTTGTCAAAGACAGCTGCTTACCAACCCACTTGACCAATCACTCAGGATTCTTGAAAAAGAGCTGGTGGGAAAATGCCTTGAAGCCTTAAAGATCGAGGAAGATTTTATGAGACAGAAGTCTAGAATCCAATGGTTAGATGCAGGTGACCAAAACTCCTCATTCTTCTTCAAACCCATCTCAAGTAGAAGGAACAATTCCAAGATTATCACCATACAAAGGCAGGATGGGTCTTTTGCTATTGGGGATAAGGAAATTAAAGATGAGGCAGTGAATTTTTTCCAAAACTTGATGGGTAGGAGAAGCTCTCAGGATCCTTGCAGAACTACTACTATACAAAATATTTTGCAAAGCACCATTTCAAGGGAGCAAGCTCAAATTCTTAGCAATGAAGTTACTGGGGCTGAAATTAAAGCGGTTTGCTACTATCTCAATCCTAATAAAGCTCCAGGTCCTGATGGTTTCAATGGGTTATTCTTCCAAAAGGCTTGGTCGATCATTGGTGAAGACATTGTTGCTGCTGTTAAAGAATTTTTTGCCACAGGTCAGCTTCTCAAGGAATTGAATGCTACTATTATTGCTCTTGTTCTTAAAGTCCCCAACCCCATAAGCATGTCTGATTTTAGGCCTATCTCATGTTGTAATACCCTCTATAAGGTAATCTCCAAAATTATTGCAAATAGGCTTAAAATTCTTCTTCCCCATGTGATCAACCCATCTCAAACTGCCTTTATAAAGGGTAGGAGAATTGGGGACAATATTCTCCTGGCTCAGGAATTGCTTAGGAACTATCATAAGAATGATGGGGCCCCCAAATGTGCCATGAAGGTTGATTTAATGAAGGCTTTTGACATGGTTGACTGAGACTTCTTGCTTGATGTGCTAGCTGCTCTTAATCTTCCCAGAATTGTGGTCAAATGGATTAGAGAATGCATTACTACTCCTAAGTTTTCTATCAATATTAATGGTGAATTGGTAAGATACTTCCCAAGCGGTAGAGGTCTTAGACAAGGAGACCCAATGTCTCCTTATTTATTTGTCATTGTGATGGAAGTGCTGTCAAGAATTCTCGAGCAAGGCATTCAAGATGAGCCTTAGTTTAAATATCATCGGAGATGCCAAAGACAAAAGATTTCCCAACTTTGCTTTGCTGATGACTTAATCATGTTATGCCATGGTGACCCCAATTCTGTCATTGTTCTTAAAAAGGCGCTTGATAAATTCCAAATGTTATCTGGTTTAAAGGCCAATCCTTCCAAAAGTCACATATTCCTCTCAGGTGTTCTTGACGAGCAACAACAGTTGATGGCTGGGTGTTTCAGTTTTCCCATTGGTTGTCTGCCTTTGAATTATCTTGGGATCCCTATTATTACCACTAAGCTTAAGCTGCATGACTGCTCTTTGTTACTTGAGAAAGTGGATTCAAGGATTAATTCGTGGGTTAATAGAGCTTTGTCTTATGCTGGAAGACTCCAACTCATTAAATCTGTGTTATGTAGCATTTAGGTGTATTGGGCTAGTCATCTCATGCTTCCTAAGAAGGTCCTCCGTGCTATTGATCAGAAACTAAGATCTTTTTTATGGTCTGGAACTGACATGAAAACAAAGGGGGCCAAATTTGTTTGGAGTGAGGTATGTGTTCCCATAAAGGAAGAAGGCTTATGATTGAAATATCTAAGGGCATGGAATAAAGCACTCATGCTCAAGCATATCTGGCACTTAATTTCTGACGAGAATAACACTTGGACCAGCTGGATCAAGGATCACCATCTCAGAGGCAAGAGCATTTGGGAAGCCAAACCATCACAAGTTTGTTCATGGAACTGGAGGAAGCTGCTGCAAATCAGGGAATTAGCAAGACCTTTCATCCTTTATGTCATTGGGAATGGTAGGAGTACATCTCTCTGGCATGATTTTTGGCATCCTAACGGTCCTCTCCTTCTTAAATGGGGTCCTAGAGTGATTTATGATTCTGGGATCCCTAAGAATGCCAAGGTTGCCTCCATTATCCAAGGTAACCAGTGGAGGTGGCCTTTAGTTAATCCTAGAAACTCTAGTGTTATTGAGGAGATCATCTCTACTATGCCCAATGACTCCCCAACAATGGAAACAAAGGATGAGATCAAATGGCTCCCCCAAGTAAATGGAAAATTCTCTACTTCTTCAGCTTGGAGTCTTATCAGGACCAACAAACCAGAGGTGCTGTGGTGCCATCTTATGTGGTTCAATCTTTACATTCCCAGATCCAGCTTTATCCTTTGGCTTGCTATTAGGTGTAGACTGGCCACAAAGGACATAATTCATAGTTTTACACCCAATTGTAGCCCTACCTATGTGCTTTGTAGAGCTGATCAAGAATCCCACTCCCATCTTTTCTTTGAATGCTGTTACTCAGAGAGTGTTTGGAGGAGTGTCATCAATAAGTGTGATTGGCCATGGCGTTCTTCTTCTTGGCAGAGTCTCATTGAAGCTATGTCCACCCAATGGAAAGGCAAGAACCTGCAGAATTCCATTAGGAAGCTTTGTCTTCCTGTCACTGTTTATGTTTTATGGGGTGAAAGAAATCATAGAATCTTCACCAATGAGTATAAAGATCCAGGTACTGCCCAGATGACTGTTTTGAATATGGTGAGAAGTAGGCTCCTCTCAATCAAAATCAAGGACACTCCTCTTCATAGACTGGTGCTTCTCCTTGGCAACTTCCAGGCTCTTGTTTTTGCACATAATGTTTTTCTGTTTGCTGTTTACAGGCTGTGTAGTCTGTGGGGAGTGCAAAATGCAGCTCCCTAGACTTTCTCTGCCTGCTTTTGTTGGAATGACAACAGGCTGTTGCTGTCTTCTCCATGTTTCTCTATTTTTGGTTTTTTTCCTTTAGGGGTTGGATGTTGCTCTATACATTTGCTTATCTTCCATACAACTTCCTGTTTACTTACCCAAAAAAAAAAACTTTTGTTTTAAAGCTGTCTTTTTTTTTTGGGAGTTGTACAACGTATGTATACTTTATTTTCTACATCAACAAAACAGTGAAAAATTTTACTTGATCATGACTAATATAATTGCCAAATCATTGTCACAAACACGTTGGGAAAGTAGAATTAAAAGTATTAAGGCCATAAGATTCCAAGCCCCACAAATAAGAGATGTCTTACTCCAATTAGCAGAACTTAGTGATGATCCCAAAGCATGTAGTGAAGTTAAATGCTTAGCAACATATGGATCAAAAAAATTTAGTTTTTATAGGGGGTTAACTCTATTAGTAAAAATTTACAATATAAAGATATGCATATTGATGTTGCCAACTCATGCACTGAAGGTGTAATATGGGGAGAGAATTATCACAAGTTCTTGTCATCTACCATACAATTTGATGTTGCAATTCTAAATCAATGAAATTATTAAAAGAAAATAGGACCAATCTTTTTATGCATCTCTTAGCCTTGAATCCAAGCATGAGTCTCAACCTGAACGTAAAACAAATCGGTCCAAAAAGTGGTCACTTCAGGCCTTTTTTAAGGTAGTAGGGTTACTTTGGGCTTCTTGGCTTTTCTAACTTCCTGTGACTTTGATAAGGTTTTGACAACAATTTCATGTTTTCTCTTGTGTTTGTATATAAAAAAACAAGTATTACTTCTTTTTGATGTCACATTGTAATTTCATATTTTAATTGATAAATTGGCTTTATTGAGAAAAAAATGGATAATACAATAAAACTCAATGTAGTAAAAGGCTACATACAATAAATCTCATACGATAGCCTCTACAAAACCTTGTTAACAAAGCTAAAAATGACATCACATTCTACTTGTCTTAAAAACTTAAGGTAAACATTCAAACATGTCCATGATTGCCAGTGTGAAGGATGTCATCACATTCAAAAGTTACCTAAGATAACTTCATTAACATTGAGGCAAGTTTATTGGAACGATATTTTTTATTACATAATTATTCGACGTGACAAATTCACGAACAATCATCAAAACACACAAAAAAAAAAAAAAAAAAACAAACAAACATAGTAGAAGACTTAGAGGAGAATGATTTCTCTCGTCCATTATTTGTGACTATTTCTTGAGGAAAACTTTGACCCATTCTGTCGAGAGTTTTGGTTATCTCTTCTGCCCATTTTGGTAATCAACATAGATTAATCCAAAACAAACAGTGTAACCGGTGGCCCATTCAAAATTGCCCAATATTGCCTGTGCAAAGTATGCCATCATATTGACACCTTCCCTGAATTAAAAAAAAAGAAGAAGAAGAGAATAGAAGGGCCAATTAGAGCTATCAATCATAAACTTACAAGAGAAGGAATGGTCAAATTCGATAACATTTTACTTGGCCTTAACTTATCGACAATTTGCTGACTAAACACACTATTGTCATTGAATTAATAGTAGATGCCAACTATCAGTATTGGAATCCACTATGAATCCAATAACAAGAAGGGATTTGGCTAACACATTTTATTGATAAATTTGGTAAAAATAGCATTACCAAAACAAACTTGACTTAATGTGATATCATCTCAATTCAATATGAAATATATAGCTGGCGATTAAGAACTTGATAGCTTTCCGAACATATGCCAAATGTTGATAATAGTATCGTATCCTGAAGTTATCCATGAGGGATTCCTTAAGTGATAATGTTCCATTGTTTAGCTCATCAATCCCTACGAAATAGCAATGGCGTTTAGTGTAAACATTGTATATAATTATTCTATGTCCTAATCAAATGAAATTTGAAGCTTTTACATGAAATATAGTCTTTGTTTAAAAAATGTCTAAGCAAATGATTGTTTTCACTGGAGTACACTCGGTAATAGAACACTCGCCTAAAAGAAAGGAGACAAAAGTTGTAAAAGGACAATCTCCGGCAAACAAAGCCAACTCTTTGGAGGAATCTCCATTTCGAAATTTTTTTAGAAAGTATTTTTTTTTACAAGAGAGAACTTTGTAGTAGAAGATTCGTCTAAAAAAAAAAAAAAGAGATAGAGGTTATATGTTGATGACCCATAATATACAAATCAAACATTTATTTGTGAAAAAAAAAATACCATTCTCCGTGATAGAGAAAAGTGGATTATTATATTTTCTCTTTACATAAACAAGAAGATCCCTCATGCCTCTTGGATAAACATGGAGTCATATTGAACCAGCCTGAGACATTAATAGAGTATATTAGGTTGACTAAGAATATGATCATTCTAAGACTGGTTGTCAAGAAATAAGCATCAGAAAATTTTATATTTGTTCATAGTATACCTTTGCACCAATATGTTGTCCATTTATCTCAACTGCCATAAGAAAATAATGTCTTCTAGCATAAATTTATTTTTTATTTTTTTTATTTTTATTTTTGCACATTACAGTAAATTTGAGGGTTCAATGTTAGACTTACATATACGAGTTGCATAACTATCTATGCTGCAACTTAAGTTGACAGTATTTGGACTGAGGTTATTGATTACATAAGTAGCAGTATAGTAGTTCAAGCCAATAAAATCACATGACCGCTTTAGCATTTTTTATTCTATTGTTGAGAACTTTGGCAGGTGTTTTCCAACAATTGATCGCATGTTACGAGGATAGTTACCACTTGTTAATGGTTCCATATACCTACATTTTACATGTAATCAGAGTTAAAAAAAAAAAAAAAAGGTAGTTAATGATGTATAATTTGATTCTCAGTGATTTTATAACTTGATCTTTTAATGCGTCAAGGGGGACATAAATACGTGTCACGAATTTTTCATGTACAACAAGAAATCTAGCCTAATCTCGAGGAGAAGGAAGATAAGTCCATTTATATAACTTTTTTTTTTTTTTTTGTCGAGACCCGTTATATAACTCGTGAGACTCAATTCAAATTGTCTCTAGGAGGTGGAAGCTCTGTAACAACTAAGACAAACTCATTTTGCTATATATCTATACAAGTCTTATTCAATATATATGCATATACAAAAACTCTACCCAAATTTTTGTAAATAAAACGGTCCACAATGGCTAAGTTAAGAATAGTAAATAATTTGGTTTTTGTATATTTTTCGATGTCGTGTGACCCTTCAGTTAGTGAAGCAACAAACAATACTAACCATCCAAGTGCGAAGCCCGGCGATCGATGTGTAGCACGGTAGTTGGCTGTCGAATTGGAGTATGTCATGTACCAATAAGTCGATAGCATAATTCCAATACTACCCTTTTGCACTTTCTGCACAAACTCTATGTTCAGTAATGGCAAGCATACCACCATCCTTAATAGTTATACTTTTGTTAGATTTTAAACCTGGTGTTTCTCCTTATACAATTTCAGGGTTACAGTGTGCGCAAGAAGTTGATTGTGTGCACCAATATATGGTTCGGTGCCTAAGTTCCCACCGGTGCAATTTGGTTTCCTCCAAGAGGAACATTGAACTGGTGCAAAAGTACCATCATTGTACGCAAATGTGTTGAAGGTCGATGGTTCGTTGAATGTGATCCAATGTTTCACTCGATCATCAAATCTCTTGTAGCAAAGCTTCGTGTAATCGCGAAAATCATACTTGTGATTGGATCATCAATGGTTAAGGGGAAGATGAGATTTAGCTAATACCCTAACACATGATTTCTTTATATGATAACTTCTTGGTGAGGAATAAACTTTTAATGAAGACTTGCATCAGTTGGATCAACTCTGGTACACATAACACATTCCCTTAATTACTCTAGATAGCTCTTTCTATATTTGATGAGGAATAAAGTTATTTATAATTGGGTTCACATAAATTTATTATTGGTGATTCACCATTGATGATAAATTTACAGAAAACATAGATATTTGGATCCATTTTTTCATACACCCAAAAACAAAATGGGAGGGGCTATTCCCACACCCTTAAATCTTCTTTCTCACCATATTTAATTCTCTTACTTCAAATTACTAAGTTTACCCCATCTATACCCACCTCATTAGTTGCTAAAACCCACCCCATCTATATTCACTAATTAAAAATTAAATTCATTCAATTTTAATTCAACATACTATATAAGCAATGATCAAAATAAGAGTTTATGTTACTCGCCTTCCTCAGATAAACGCATTAATTCACAAAAGAGGAGCATCCTATAATGATAGCAAATTAATATAAGACATTTGCAAGAGATAAATGATTCTTAATCGTAAAATCTTGCACAAATAGCTGTACTAACTAGGATTTGTTGTTATATGATCTCCATATAGGATCCTAAAAGGTATAGATTAGAAGAAATTTACTGGAATAACTTGAACAAAGGTCCCATAAAATCAACTCGGGAGGGTAGAGAGCAGAACTGAATATGACAATAGACAATATATGATAAAATGATAAATAAAGTAGTTAAAATGAACGAAGATGATCAATTAAAAAAAAAGAAATTACGCGTCTCAAAGTCTACAATTTTTTTCATTTCCCCAGTAATGCTATATCTGTTTTCCCAATACAACTCACCTGAAACCAATTTTCCACGAAGGTAGGTAACAATAGTTTCAAATGTTGTAAAAAACCGAAGGCAAGATACCATATTGGCATCATCCGTGCAAAGATTCTACAAATAGCAGAATATCATTTGATTACCAAGGTTGCATTTAGCGTAATTTTTAAAAATAAAAATTCATATCAAAACTATACTTGATATGATGAACTTTAGGTTTTTTTTGGGGGGATGGGGAGGGGAGGGGAGGGGGATTTAAACCCTTAACCTTAAGAAGACAAAATCTTTATAAAGTAAAGAGTACCATTGAAGCAAATGTCCATTGATAGAATGAACTTTATGCAATGCATGGACTTTGAAAACATAAAAGCTGTTTGGTGAACATACAACATGAAAGTGCTTGTGAATAAAAAAGTGTATCTATTCATATGGACGATGTTTGGTGCAACATCTCAAAAGTATAAGAAAAATATTTTTTTTCATATTAATACCCTTAATCCTATCATACATGTATTTATTAATTCTAACACTACATTCTAATGTATTTCGTCCTAACCAAAAAAAACACAAAAGTATTTCGGAAAATACTTCAAGTCAAACATCGAAAATTGCAAAAACATAATAATTTAATTAAATAGTATTAGCTCAATGCGGTCGCACAACATTGGCTCAAATGAGTATAGTTGATATACCAATAAAAAAAAAATATTAAAGGGAATCTCACTCCAAATAAAATAGTACCACTATTTTTTTGTGAACCCAATCTCTCATTTGGGTAAGCTTACAATATCGACTCCTATCGTACTTCCATCAATCACAGTTATTTTGGATTGAATAATTTGCAACCTTCAATTAAAAAATGCTAAAATAATAAAAATTGTACACTCTATTTTTATTGATTAAAAAATAAAAACATAATATTGAAAGGGTTCAGATCCTCTTCAGTACACTTTCTCTTTAATTCTCTTCTTTGCACATCATCCACTATTAATGAGTGATAGACATACTTGTATACAATGGGTCCAACTTGAATGCATGGAGAAGGTGATGCTGCCAACGAGATAAGCAACGCCACTCTAAAAAATCAGTGAGAATAGAACCGTCGGGATGTAGATGACAGAGCATTGCGGCGTGAAGAGAGATGAACTAATTAACCCTAAATCCCCTCACCAAGGTTTGATTCAAGAAATTGGAATGTTTCTATATTAGAGAGTGCAAGAATAATAGGAGTTCTAAACTTATTAAAGACAAACTTTGGGACATTGAGTGAAACTCAATCACCGAATATTGTAAACCCCCACATGCTTATATTAATATAGTAATGTACTTATTTAGTGATTCTTATATATGTAATGACGTAAAAATAAAATAAACATTGCATATGAACAGTGCACGTGAACAGTGCACTAGCTGCAACTTCAAGCCCAATTTCGACCTTGATACAGTCAATATCTCTCAAAACTCAAAACATGGAAGTTGTAGAAATTTTTCTTAGCGTTCCATATCATCTTGAATCACCTCAATCGGAGCTCGGATGAGAGAGTTATACCCAGATAACGAAGCGATGTCGAAACAGTCCGGCAGACTACCTTTCACCAATTTGATCATAACTCTTTGTTGGAAAGTCCAAATTGCGCACCGTTATTTTTGTTAGAACCCTAACTCGTATATCTTTCCAACCATATAGGTCACACATACTAGAAATACCTGAGTCAAATCAGTTTATTCTCCGAAGTTGACCAAAAATCTGCACTATGGTGTTCCTTGGATAGTAATTTTAATGTTTCGAGTGTAAATTTATTTTAGTTTGAAATAAATCATAAAAATGAATGTTTTTAGGTTAAAATAACATTAAAAATGAATTCGGAACGTCGAAAAACCTTAGGGTAGTCATATGGATCAAATTGGAGATTCTTAGTGGCAAAACCGTAAATTTGGAGAAACCCAAAACAGCCTGTGAACAGTGTTTTTCGGGGCTGCTATGTATAAACTCATTTTCATCTCATTTTCCGTCATTTCTTTCACTCCCCTCACACCCCCACACCTCTTGGAACCCTAGAGAGCATTAGAGAGGAAGAAAGGAAGGAAAAAAACAAGAGATTCAAGGGTGATTCAAGATCAAATCTTCATCTTCTTCACACTAAACCTAGGTTTTCAAGAACATTGAAGTAGAGTTTTCTTCCATTCTTGTCCATTGATGTTAGGGTTATTATACATGTAGAATTTGACTCTTAATAGTATGTATTTGTTATGGGTTCCTTGTTCCTTGGTATGTTTACAAACATTCACATGATTTGAACAAAATGATGGTTGGAAATCCATCAAACTCTTGTTTTTGGGGAAATATGGATTTTTCTCTATATCTTCACATCATCTTGATTTCGAAAATTCTAGAACTTTGTGTTGGGTAGTAAAATGATTGTATTGATGATCTCATGCTTATTTTCTTTAAACTTGTCTCTTGTAACATGATTTGTGAAATGAGTATGTTTTCTTAAATTGTTCTATTATGTATCTTGCTTGTGAAAATTGGGGAAAATCATGGAATTTGCTTGTATATGAGGTTGAGTATATTGTTGGTATGTCACTCTTGTGTATGGTGTTGTGAGGGACTTGGATTACCTTCGAAAACTGCCGTAGAGCGTTAGAGGTTAGTCTATCCCAATGGGGGGTGAGATGGTTGCCTAATGCTCGTAGTGGATCATTGTGGTGACAGTGACCACTATTGTTCACGGATACCGGGGAAAATGGTTAGTATACTAGACACCTTGGGAGGATCTCGTCAATGCCGTATGAGACGGTACACGCCCTTCCTAAATTGGTCTGTGATTGTTAGTGGAAATGGGTGAACGAGGTAGAATCGTCGGGTAGATTCATGAGAAGCGACAACTTACTTGAGTGGTACCAAATAGAAATTATTGTTCATTGTACCAAATATTATTTCTCCAAGAGTTTCGGGTAGTATGGGATGCCGCAATAACTTGTGGAAATGGTGTATGTTGGAGTGATTATGTAGGAAATTGTTTGTCAATTAAACGTGGTTTTATTCTCTTTCAATTCCTTATTATTGTACAAACTTGAGATCTCCTTTAAAATTTCCTTATTTTATTTCAAAATTCATTTATATGTATGGGCGAAACGTGACCTACCTGTTTTACTTGATTTCAAAACCTTGAATGGGTTTGGAAGGATCCTCCTACAGAGCCTTGTGCTCACCCCCCCTACTTCCCCACCTTTCAGATTTTGCCTTTGACGAGGAGCTGGGAGTCGAGGGGCCGACACATTGGGAGATTCCGACAGAAGGGAGCGTGGATCCCGAGATGGACGCTTAGAGCGACCCCCCCTTTCTTTTGTTATAGACTTGGATAATCTTTTGGGAGAATTGTATAGCCTAGTTTTATTTTGTAAATTCCACTGTGTATTATAGTACTTTTGTGGGGATGTAAAGGCCATAGCTTGACCTATTCTTTTGGGATAACATGTAAATTTGATGGATTGATTTTATGGTAGTTAAATGGACCCGGTGTGGTCATTACAGTAGAATTGCACAGGTTGTGTTTTGGGTAGAGCTCCCCGAACAAAGGAGACTCTGCCCGAATTTTGTTAAATTAAGGACCCCCGGTTATTTATGGATTTATTAGTTGCTCTCATGATATGAATGGTTATTGAATGTAATGCCGTCCAGGGTGGTATTTGGGGCGTTACAAATATCGAGATGAAATCAGAGCGATTAATATCAAGAATATAGTGAACAAGAACGAAAAAGATAAATTCTAATATAGATCAATAATTTTTTTGACAAAATGAATCAAATTTGAGTGCCAAATCTGAAGTCAAATATTTAGGAGATTGTCTCTGTTTGTCTTGAATGATTCTCTCTAGCAATAGGGCCTTTGTTTATTTTGACGTAAAGATGATGGAGTTAACTTTGGTTAATGGCTCTAGTTTATTAAAAAGAATCTTATCCATTGAAATTGATGGTGTCTCGGAAATAACAGCCCAAGCCCAGCCTGCGAAAGGCTGATGGGTTCTATGAGTTGGTCTGAAGAAACTAGTGTATCAAAAATTGAAGACACGGAATATAAGTGGTTCACCTTAGCCGATTGAATAAGGCTATGCCCACTATAACGGATACTCCTGCTCCTTGATGCAGTGTATTGATCTCAGATGAAAAATAGGTGAGTTACAGGCGCTGGGCCTTTACAAAGTATCTATGCCTTATTTTGGAGAGTATATGAGGATGGAGAATGCAATGGGGAAGAAGATCCTTCTCATTCCGCCTCCATTGTTCTATTTATATGGTTTGTTCTCCTAGGGTTTCTGGCCACTTCTTCTACCTTTTCCTCTATCTTGTGGGGACCTTCTGTCCTTGCCCTGCAAGTACTCCTGTTCGCCAGCGCTCCTGCGCCCACGACCCCCTGGTTCGCTACACACCAACTCCTTCTGCCTTCAGCAGGGTGTAACTGTAACACCCCGCATTTTATTTTATATATGTATATAGATATATAGTAAATAATTGTTGTAAAAATGTGGATATGTGTAGTGATGTGTGTTTGAATTTGGTAGATTGGAAATAATAGTTGAAATTTGGTTTTTAATAAGTGAAAATAGGAAATTTTAGGTCCTAGAACTTGTATTAAATAGGTTTGGTGTAGAAATATGTGTTGGAGAGGTTTGGGATGAATTTAGTTGGCTTAGGAATGGATTGGAAATGGAAAAAAAAAAAGGGGATGAAACAGGCTAAGAACAGTGCACGTGAACAGTGCACTGGTTGCAACTTCAAGCGAGATTTTCGACCTTGATTCAGTAAATATCTCTCACAACTCAAAACATGAAAGTTGTTGAGCTCTGTCTTAGCATTCCATAGCATCTTGAATCATCTCAATCGGAGCTCGGATGAGAGAGGTATGCCCATTCTACGAAGACTGGTCTGGAGCAGAGTGTTTGCCGAAACAGTAACAAAAAATCGGGATTTTTGTGTTTTAAAACACCATTTTAAGCCCCATTTGTCCCATTCTTCCATTCCACTCTCACCACAAACCTCTTAGAGCCCTAGGAGAAGATAAAGGGAAGAAGAAAAGGGAGAAAGAGAGTCTCTAAAGCTTGGGCTTTGGTTTGAAATTCTTGATTTCAAGGTAGGAGATTTCTTCTCTTTCTCTTACATTGAGGTTAGGGCTTATGTATATATATATGTTTTGCTCTAAATGTTATATATATGATATGAAATCATCCTCTCTTAGTCTTTTGGGCAAAGATTACATGTTTTTAACAAAGTTAGGGTTGAATACCCATGAAATCTCTTTTTGTGTTTCAAAACCCTAGTTATTGGAGAGTGATGTATTTCTTCTTAAATTCTTCCTTTATTATTGATTTTGAAACCATAGTGCTTGGTGTTGAGTAATAAAATGATGTTGTGGTGATCTCTTGTATTTTTGTAATTGTTTATTGAAATTGTCATGTGATAAATTTGGGGGTTTTTAAGTTATACTTGTAAATTGTGAAATTGTGTTTAGTATTGTATCTCTTATGAGTGTGGGATGACCATGGGTGGCCTTTGACGAGATATCGTAGAGTGGGTAGATGTGTTGCTTGCTCCGTGTGGGTTGACATTTTTCCTACCACTCGTAGTGGAGTTAGTGCTTTGGTAAGACTAAACCGCTATTGCTCACGGGTGCCGTGTCAGAGGGTTAGTATACTAATGCCTGGGTTGGATACG
Organism: Ilex aquifolium; assembly: GCA_951799425.1. Classification (NCBI taxonomy): domain Eukaryota; kingdom Viridiplantae; phylum Streptophyta; class Magnoliopsida; order Aquifoliales; family Aquifoliaceae; genus Ilex; species Ilex aquifolium. The sequence continues at coordinate 23,571,444 of OX637394.1, read as the reverse complement.
TCACTGCCATTGGTATGGCATACGCCCTTCCTAAAGGATGAATATCTTTGAGAAGATTTGTGTGCGTGTGTGTGGGCTAGATATTACTCAATGTGTCGATTCATGGGGGGCTTGCCTTACATCATGGTGGAGATACATGTTTATAATGTTGATACGAATGCAATGGTTAGTATTTGTTCATTCTACCAGATACGGTTTCTACAAGAGTTTTGGGAAGTATGAGATTCCGCAATAACTTGTGAGAAACGGCTTATGGTGGAATGTATTATTAATTGTGTAATTGGTTCCATTTATTCATTAAATTACTGTTGTTACCTAAACTTGAGATCCATTCTAAAATGTCCCTGTTTTACTTCAAAGATTATATATGCTATTTGTGAAATGAGACCGACTTGTTTTACATGTTTTATAAACCTTGTTCGAATTTGTGAGGAATGTTGCTACAGAGCTTAGTGCTCACCCCCTACAAATTACATTTTTCAGATACGGTGTTAGAGGAGAACCTCGGAGTTGACGAGTAGGGGTATTGGGAGGCCCCATCCGAGGGAAATCGAGATTCCAAGGTAGACATATAGAGATATAGCTTCTTTTGCACTAGACTAGGGAATTTAATTGGAGATCATGTATAGTCTAGTATTTTGTTTGTTTCGCTGCTAAGTTTGAGTGTAATTCTTTTGGAATGTAATTGCCATAGCTTGACCTATTCTTTTGGGATGATATTGTGGATATTATTTATGGTGAATAAAATCTTATTTTGTGATGTGTAAATGGACTCGGTGTGGTCAATATGTAGTCATACTTGGACCCGGTGTGGTCAATATAATATAATTGTACAGGTTGTGTTTTGGGTAGAGCTCGCCGAACAAAGGAGACTCTGCCCAAATTTTGTTAAATTAAGGAATGGTTTTTATGAAGTCTTATTTATGGATGATTTATCTTAGTCCTCTCATGATGAAAATGGTTTTAGTATGTAATGCCGTCCAGGGTGGTTTTGGGGGCGTTACAAAGTTGGTATCAGAGCTTAGGCTTTAGGTCTTACATGGGAGCTGTAAGTTATGGATTATCACTGGAGTATTAGGTTGGGTTGAAGGAACTCTAGGCTTGAATTCGTTTGAAGTTATATGTGTAGAGAATAAGTGTTGATTTAAATCTTATACAAACCTCTCGTTTAGATCGAGTCATCCTAACTACGCCTTGTACATCAAGGAAGACGTTTCCAATACAGTTGTGGAAGGTATCGTTCTTCCTTCTAATTCTTGGACACGTATTTTATTTGACCTTAGCGCTATTCATTCCTTCCCACGTACCATATATATAATTAATTTGGGAATCTAGAACATGTATTGAGTATAGACATGCCCACGGGATAACGGTTGGATACTAAGAGGATGTGTAGAGGTGTGTGTGCTTAGAAGTGGTGAGTAGGAATGGATTATTGACATAGTTGCATTAGACATGAATGGATACGCTAGTTTGTATCATGTGGTTTAGACTAGTCTAGGAAACGGATGATAATTTGGCTTTTGGTTTATAAATGAGATTACGCATGGATCTTGATTGCGAGTCATATTATTTATATTGGAGATAGGTATGAGATAGGATGTGTGACAAAGACACTCAAACTTGAGTTAGACAAGTATAAAGGAATCAAATAGTCCGGCAGACTACCTCGCACCAATTTGTTCATAACTCTTCATTGGAAAGTCCAAATTGTGCACCGTTATTTTTGTTAGAACCCTAACTCGTATATCTTTCCAACCATATAGGTCACGCATGCTCAAAATACTTGAGTCAAATCAGTTTATTCTTCAAAGTTGGTCAAAAATCTGCACTGTGGTGTTCTTTGGACAGTAAAGTGTTGTACTTTCTTCTTAGATTCTAAAGGACCTATCCTTAAGTGAACTTCCACATTATTTAGGCTTTGATTGAGAGACACCCCCATATTGATTGAAGTGCTTTTGATGGATAACAATATAAAAGGTGATTATGATTTGGTGCTTGTCAACTTTAAGTATTCTCTTCCACTAATAGTATTGCTCATATTTTAGAAGTCAAGGGATATGATAACCCAATTGGGATGTGTGGAGATAAGGTTAACTTAGAGGTTCTCTAAGATGAATTAAGTTCCTAATTATAAGGGTATGGAAGGTTATGTGTGTTACTTAAAAGACATAGAAATTAAGGAATGAATGTAGTTTTGGTTCTATAATAGAAACCCTGGGAGGGTAATGGTGAGTGCGATGTATGAGATTGAATAATTCTTAAAGATGACCAATTGATGGAATATGAAAAAGTTACCTCGAAAGAGAGCCTATTTTGGATTAACGATAGAAATTGTGATCATGGTTCTTAAATGGATCGGAGTTTGTTTTCATAACCGCAAACTTGAGGTTACCCATATTGTTTTGAAAATATTATAGAGAGTTGATTAAATTTACTTGGAAGTATAAATAATTTAGAAGAGTCATACCTAAGATGCTTATGGAGGATGTTATACTTAGGTAATCTTAATTCGTTGTGGGCTTAGTTGATTACATTTAGAGTATCTAAGGCATTAACCATCAAGAACCTCTCAGTTAAGTGTGGAATCAATAGTTGACTTGTATTCACAAACTTGATTGGAAATCTATTAAGCTTGACAAAGTTGCAGTAGTTACCTTTGACCCTAGATATCTTAGGATTAAAGATAATAGAGGCTTAAAAACTCGAGGTCAAATATAGAAAATAATTGTTGAAAAGAGGATGATATCCCACATTTGAGGTGAACTTCTATGGTTCTAGGAAACCTTTTAATGTCATTGGATTTGTGTTGGGGGAATATGATGTTCTTCTTCTTGTCTCTTTTAGTACCTTGTTAAGATCGGAATGATTAGTTATACTTGAGGAATGTTAGTATGAGTATAGAAGATTCGAACTTATGGTTGATGGTGATAATGGTAAAGAAGTAAATTGAAGAATCAAGGATGATACCTATGAAGATTTGCTTTGACATGGGATGAATCATCGAGAGTCTTATTTTAGTTTAGATTATTTTAGTTTTGGGATCATTGACAGTCTATCCTCACATTTTGATATGTTACAAGAGGTATATTGTAATGAATGATATCAGAAGGATTCGAAAGTATAGGTATCATGAAAAGAGTTGTGATGTGAATGAAAGCCACTAAGAATTTATTAAATGGTTATTAGTTATAGCTCAAGATTGTAGATCGAGAGCAAATATCTTGGAGATATAGCTTGATCCTTAGCTTAAGTATTATAGCTGGTTAATTACCAAAAATTCCCTTTTGAATGGATTTGATGGATCGTTAGTGTACACATTTTAGAAGCTATAATTGGAAAACAAGTGCGGTTAGGTTTCACTTGTATTCTTTGGTGGAATCTAAGATACTCTCTCAGAACTTTCAAATCTATGCGAAGTTCTTATCTTGTAGCATATTTTGACTTGTGAATCGGTGGATTATAATTTATATCAAAGTGCGCAACGAGCTATTGGATTAATGACTATAATGGTGACGGTAAGGAGTATTATGAGAAAGTACAAATTGATGTGAAAGCTAAGAGTTGATCTTAGAACCTTGACTTGTGTGGAGTGTGTAGTTATGAATTGAAATTATGGTAGATTTCAAAGATTGTGAATCCCTCTTGAGTTGTGAGAGACGAAATCCTGAAGAACGTTGTATCTATTTTCAGGAATTGAGAAAAATCTTACCGTGATGCCATTAATAAATTTTGTGTTACACCATGATGTTAATATAGGAAAGATGAGTAATCCTAATGATGGAATTGCATTTGAGTTATTTTGATATGCTTATGAAGAAGCTACATGTAAGAAGCAAATATGAGGTTGATTGAAATGATTGGTGAAATTCAAAAGAGAAGTGATATTTGATGAGTACACAATTAAGTATTATGATCTAATAGTTAGGCATGAAAAGAAATTAGTTGGAATAATTGTATACAATTATTAAGAATAGAGGTGATAAATAAATTCTAGTGAAGGAATGTATTTTGATTCTAGTCTCTCAAATTACTGAGAATTTGAGAGACTAACTCGACGATTAAGTTTCGAGGACGAAACTTTCTTTAAGGGGGGTGGATTGTAACACCCCGCATTTTATTTTATATATGTATATAGATATATAGTAAATAATTGTTGTAAAAATGTGGATATGTGTAGTGATGTGTGTTTGAATTTGGTAGATTGGAAATAATTGATTAACCTAATTAGTATGTAAATTAAAAAAATCAAAAAACTCGAATTAATATAATAAACGCACTAAAAATTAGTACTTAGAGTGAATTAGGGTTTGTGCGGGAATGATACTAATTGTAACATTTTATTTAAAAGTTGCAGGACAAATGCCGAATTAACGCAAGACCAAGGGAGCAATGTCAGAGGAATGCAAAGAATGAAGGACAAAATGTAATTACCCAACGTAAAGAGTCAGCATGCATGCAAGTGGGATTCTCCAGCAAAGCACCACCGTCCAGACGGTGGGACTGCCGTCCGGACGGTCACCCTTGTCAGACTCAAGTTAATCTCCTTGCCCACTTGCCTTCCCACGCCTATAAATACCCATGCTCCTCTTCTGCATTTAAAAAAGGCCGGACCTGAGGGGGAAACAAGAGACAACTGAGAGAGATACGAGAGAAATCTGAGAGTTCTGAAGCAACTTAGAAGAGAGAAAAAGAGAGAAAAGAAAAGAGAAAGCACGCTCCGGTCCGTGTTATACTTCAGTCCTACGTCCTGTACTTTTATATTTTTGTTGTATCTTTCCATTCGGATAGTTGAACTGCTGCCACTTTTTCATCTTAATCAATCATAAGAGTGGTTGTATTTCAATCGTTCCCTGCGAAAGACATTTAAATTCCGTACTTTTATTTCCTGTTGTAATGACAACTGCTAGCTCTCCTTGCTTGTCTATAGCAATGGAGCGTGAGTAGTTCCGTATATTCTCCGGTTCAAGAGGAACACATGTATAATATTGGTCTGTTTATGGAATTGCTGATGTTTTATTTATACGTTTATTATATATAAGACGGGCCAGCTAGAATGACCCCGGCGTTCCTACCGGTATGGTTAATCCTCCACCGGAATGCTGAGGAAGTTCCACTGACGCCTGATATTACTATATATAATAATATTGCCAGCTAAAATAACCCCGGTGATCCTATCGGTATGGCTAGTCCTCCACCGGAACGCTGAGGAAGTTCTACTGTCAATATATATATTACAAGATAACCTATTGAATAATTCAAGTATGCCGTTTGAGTGACTTCACTTTCTGGGTGACATATCTAAATACAGTTAGCCTGAGAAGCGGCTGTATTATGATTAACTACCACCGGTTGACCTGACAGGTCACCGGAAGATAGTCTGTACCACCTGTGGATTTTACTTGGATTAGTCAATTGGAACATTTATGCCCAGTGTAGCCTAAGAAGCAGCTGTGCTATATATTACCACCAGTGTAGCTTGAGAAGCAGCTGTGTTATGGTTTATTATATACGCATTTGCAATCATGAGATCAAGTGAATAACTCAAGTATTCCTCATGAATTGCTTGACCTTCTGGTTTGCTTGAGTTAATCAGTTGACGTGGATATAACCAGTGTGGCTTGAGAAGCAGCTGTGTTACAAAATATTACCACCAGTGTAGCTTGAGAAGCAGCTGTGTTATGGTTTATATACATCAGACCTGCCGGTTAGCTTTCCAGTAAAATGGAAGTTAATTGAGGTGAGGTAGCAATTCTATAATACGACCAATATAATGCATGTGGGATCCTTGAACTGAAGGATATCTTTTATATTTCTGTCATTAATCTACCTTACTTGCGCATTTCATTATTGTTGCAATTTAATTCCGTCTTTTAATTAAGTTAAGTTACTCGAACAGACTAAGCTCACACCACATGCTCTCAAACATCAAACTACTCCAAACAACCTCTTTATTGCTTTATTTTTATTTTATCTTTAACCTCTAATTACTAAAACTCTCTGTGGGATCGATACTTGGACTTAAAACCGAGAAAACTACAATTTGACCACTTATACTTGGGTGTAATATAATAATATAATTCAGACACACTAAAAAGTGCGAATCAAGTTTTTGGCGCCGTTGCCAGGGAGTTAAGGTAATTGAAAATAAAAATAAAAAAAAAAAATATACAAAAAATATACAAAAATTTTATTTGTTTGTTTGTTATATATGTTTATAGTTTGTTTTTAATAGTCTATGTCTGTTCATTCATCAGTAGGTTCTGTAAATCAGTCAACTCCTTCATCTTCCTCATCTTCTTCATCTGCATCTACACAAGAATCATTTGAATTAAGTATGGCTCAAAACGTACCTCGGGAAGAACCTCCTAGAGAACAAGAAGTCATCCAAAACATCCGACCTTTAAGAGAATATCTACATCCTACGCGAACAAATGTCCCATCCTGTTTCGCTTTTCCAGCAGACGCTCCAAACATTAATATTAAATCAGGAACTATCCAGTTACTACCCCAATTCCATGGTCTAGAAACTGAAAATCCCTACATTCATATGAAAGAATTTGAAGAAGTCTGTGGAACGTTGCAAGATAACTCTGAAATGGTCAAACTAAAATTATTCTCATTTTCTTTAAAAGATAAAGCAAAACAATGGCTTAACACCTTAAGAGCCAACTCCATCACAAATTGGCAAACTTTACAGACTGAGTTCTTTAAAAAAAAATTTCCTATACATCGTACTAACACGTTAAGACGTAAAATCATGAACTTCTCTGTAAAAGAAAATGAAACTTTTTATCAATGCTGGGAAAGATTCAAAGATCTTCTCCAAGCTTGTCCACATCATGCATTCGAAGATTGGACCTTAGTCGGATTTTTTTATGATGCACTCCCATCTGCAATGCGACAGTTTGTTGAAATGATGGCACAGGGGGAGTTCATGAATAAAAGACCCGAAGAAGCATTCCAATTCTTCGATACTATTTCGGAGAGTTCCCAAATGTGGGACTCGACTTCATCTAACATAGTAGAAAATAAGCCATCTACATCTGAAAGAGGAAAATATGTATTAAAAGAAGATGATGATCTAAGAGCTAAAATGGCTAGTTTATCTCGAAAACTAGAAGCCCTAGAAATGAAAAAACTAAAACAAGTGTCTGTTATAACAACTACTGAACAAATATGTGAAATTTGTGCGTTGTCAGGACATCCTGCAGCAGAATGTCCAACTATACCTGCATTCAAAGAAGTTCTGATAGAACAATCTAATGCAATTCCAACTTATAACAACAATAATAAGCCCTATATGAATCCCTATTCTGAAACTTACAATCCAGGATGGAGGAATCATCCAAATTTTAGTTGGAGAAACACGCAACCCACAAATCAAACACAAGGACCACCACATGCACAAAATCAACAACAACAATACCAACCATATCAACCCCCACATAAAAGAACTCTAGAAGACACGATGAACCAATTTATTCAAAATCAGATGAGTTTTAATAACCAAACAACTCAAGTTTTTAACGAATTTAAAACTCAAACTTCCCAGAGTATTGAGGATATCAAGGGTCATTTAGCTAAACTGACTCAATCCCTCAGTATACCAGAAAAAGGAAAATTTCCCTCCCAACCAAAACCTCCACAAAATCAAAATCAAATTAATTCTGTGACTTCTGATCCTTCCCCAAGCCAAGTACAATCTATTACAACGCTAAGAAGTGGGAAAATCATAAATAAAACTATCAAACCTAAAATTGCAAAGAACATACGTAAATCGATTCCTGTAAATGAACCACTTGAACCAGAACCTTCAAAACAATTAGAACCAGAAAAGGAAAAAGATCAACCATGTCCAATCCCTTTACCTTTCCCCCAAAGAATTCAGAAACTCACATCCGAAAAAGATCAAACTGAGATCTTGGAAATATTTAAACAAGTCAAACTTAACATTCCATTACTAGATGCAATTAAACGAGTTCCAGCATATGCTAAATTTCTAAAAGATCTTTGTACAAGAAAGAGAAGAACTAATGTACCAAAAAAGACATTTCTAACTGAACAAGTTAACACTATCATACATCATGAAACTCTTCTTAAATACAAAGACCCTGGTAATCCAACAGTTCCATGTATCATTGGAAATTTCCGAATCAATCGAGCCTTATTAGTCCTCGGATCTAGTTGTAATCTAATGCCATATTCCGTCTATACCCAGCTAGGCTTAAGTGAACTAAAACCTTGCAAGGTCATATTACAACTAGCAGACCGATCAATAAGAGTTCCACGAGGAATTGTGGAAGATATTATTATTCAAGTGGATCAATTCTATTTTCCTGCAGATTTTATTGTCATAGACACAGAACCAACTTACGAAACATCTAGATCCATACCTCTAATTTTGGGCCGCCCGTTCCTAGCCACATCAAATGCCGTAATAAACTGTAGGAACGGAATAATGAAATTATCATTTGGAAACATGACCCTAGAATTAAATGTGTTTAACAGCTTAAAACGACCTAGAGAAGAAGAAAGTGATGAAGAAGAACCCTTTGAAACAAATTGTGTTAATACACTGACTCAAAGTTTCTTTGAAAACACTTTTCTAAAAAAAGAAGAAGATATATTTGAGTTACAATCAAAATTTGATACCAAATCTGAAGATAAATTTGTGGAAAATCCACCAGGTGAAAAATTACCAATATCTGAACCCGTAGCACCAAACATAAAAATTGGTAAGACAGACTTAAAACCACTCCCAACCAATCTAAAGTACGTTTTTCTAGGAAAAAATAAAATTCATCCAGTAATCATATCAGCAAACTTATCTGAAAAACAAGAGAAAGAATTAACAGAAGTACTGAAAAATCATCAAAGTGTCCTTGGATGGACAATAGCAGATATCAAAGGTATAAGTCCACTCCTATGCACTCACTGTATATACCTGGAAGAAAATGCTAAACCATCTCGTCAAATGCAAAGAAGACTAAACCCACATCTAAAAGAAGTCGTTCGCAATGAAGTACTCAAACTATTAGATGCAAAAATCATCTATCCTATATCTGACATCAAATGGGTTAGTCCTACACAAGTCGTTCCAAAGAAATCCGGAATCACTGTAATACAAAATAAGGAACATGAATTAGTCCCAATGCGTACAGTCACAGGCTGGCGAGTATGCATTGATTACAGAAAATTAAACTCTCTTACTAGGAAAGATCATTTTCCATTACCATTCTTAGATCAAGTCTTAGAAAGAATAGCTGGGCATGCATACTATTGCTTTTTGGATGGATATTCAGGCTACAACCAAATTGAAATTGTAATAGATGATCAAGAAAAAACCACTTTTACATGTCCCTTTGGTACCTTTGCATACAAACGAATGCCATTCAGACTTTGTAATGCGCCAGCTACCTTCCAACGTTGCATGTTGAGTATATTCAGTGATATGGTAGAAAGATATTTAGAAGTCTTCATGGACGATTTTTCAGTATATGGAGATTCATTCCAACTCTGTCTAGAAAATCTAGAAAAAGTTCTTATTCGATGTGAGGAAACAAACCTTGTCCTAAACTGGGAAAAATGTCATTTTATGGTAACACAAGGTATTGTTTTAGGCCACATACTCTCCAAAAAAAGAATCGAAGTAGATAAGTCAAAAATCGATCTGATAGCAAACCTGCCTCCACCAAAAACAGTAAAAGACATTCGCTCATTTTTAGGCCATGCAGGATTCTACAAAAGATTTATAAAAAATTTTAGTTCAATATCTAAGCCTATATGCAATCTATTATGTCAAGATACATCATTCGAATGGAGTGAGACATGTCAATTCGCATTTAACAAATTAAAAGACATGCTTATTTCTGCACCTATTATGCAATCTCCTGATTGGTCCTTACCCTTTGAAATAATGTGTGACGCAAGTGACTATGCAGTAGGAGCTGTATTAGGGCAAAGAAAAGACAAAAAACCATACGTAATCTATTATGCAAGCAAAACCTTAAATGATACCCAAATAAACTATTCAACCACAGAAAAAGAACTACTTGCAGTTGTATTTGCTTTAGATAAATTTCGTTCATACTTGGTTGGGTCGTCCATTGTGGTATTTACAGATCATGCAGCCCTAAAATATCTACTCACAAAGAAAGACACTAAACCACGTCTCCTGCGATGGATACTATTACTCCAAGAATTCGATCTTATAATCAAAGATAAAAAGGGAGTAGAAAACGTAGTAGCAGATCACTTGTCAAGATTAAACTACGAAATAAAGGAAGAACCAATTCCAATCAAAGAAACATTTCCAGACGAACAACTTTTCGCAATAGCAGAAGTACCATGGTATGCAGATATAGCTAACTATCTAGCCACTGGAGCTATACCTCCTAATTACACTAAATCTGATACAAACAAGTTCCTAAGGGAAGTACGTAATTTTTTCTGGGATGACCCTTATTTGTTTAAATATTGTAAAGATCAAATAATAAGGCGTTGTATACCTAACCATGAAATAAATCAAGTAATTCAGTTCTGCCACTCTGAAGCATGCGGAGGCCATTTCGCTTCAAGAAAAAACGCTGCAAAAATCATGCAGTGTGGATTTTATTGGCCAACACTTTTTAAAGATACACATACCGTTTGTTTGAACTGTGACAGATGTCAAAGAATGGGAGATATTTCAAAAAGAAATATGATGCCTCTAAACCCTATTTTAATTATTGAAATTTTTGACTGCTGGGGCATCGATTTTATGGGTCCGTTCCCCCCATCATTTGGCTATCTATATATTCTGGTCACAGTTGACTATGTCTCTAAATGGGTCGAGGCAGTTCCTTGTCGAAATAATGATCATAAAACAGTGATCAAATTTTTAAAAGAAAATATTCTGACTAGATTTGGAATTCCTCGCACCATTATAAGCGACGGTGGATTACATTTTTGCAATAAAGTTTTTGAAAACCTCATGAAAAAATATTCCATTTCACACAAAATATCCACCCCATACCATCCGCAGACCAGTGGCCAAGCTGAATTAGCCAATAGAGAAATAAAATACATCCTAGAAAAGACAGTAAACCCAGATCGTAAAGATTGGTCTTTACGATTAACTGATGCACTTTGGGCATACCGTACTGCATATAAAACTATTTTAGGAATGTCTCCTTATAGACTAGTGTACGGAAAACCATGTCATCTCCCTGTAGAATTGGAACATCGAGCATATTGGGCAATTAAAACAATGAATTTTGATTTAGACAAGGCTGGAATAGCTCGAAAATTGCAAATCAATGAATTAGAAGAATTACGAAACGAAGCATATGAAAACACTAAAATCGCAAAATCAAGAACAAAATTTTTTCATGATAAAAATATCATGCGGAAATCTTTCGAACCATCTCAAAAAGTTTTATTATACAATGCAAAGCTTCGTTTATTTCCAGGTAAATTAAGATCAAGATGGACAGGTCCCTATATCGTCAAACAAGTATTTGACTACGGAGCAGTTGAAATCAAAAATCCAGTAACCGGAACTATCTTTAAAGTAAACGGTCAAAGGCTTAAACCGTATTATGAAACTTTTACTCAAAACATCACTGCTGTGCACCTTTCTGATCCTGTCTATTTACTTTAAAAATTAGCACTTAATCCTACTAATTCATTGTAATTTCTTTGACAGAGAAAACCGCCTGAGTAACAGCCAGAATCCTACTTGGTGAAGCAAGGTTCTACCATCAATGTTGATGATTACTGTGCTTTCGTCACCACTAGTAATTAGTTTAAAGTGGGGAGGTATGAATGTGAATTTAATTTTTACTTTTAAAATAACTCTTTTACTTTAAACAGATAGTCATCTTGTCTTTGTGATTGGCAGACGTTAAAGAACCGGATAGAGAGTCTTTTATCTTATATTAAACGAGAATATACAGTATGGATGTAAAACTATTTTTGTTAAGTTTAATTATATTGCGTCATCTTCCAAAAGACGTTCACGCACTGATCATGCAGAAAGCCAAAAGAGTCAGAAATCTTGAAATATTTGAAAGCCAACCAAAACCACTATGCGGAAAAAGTCCGTATGCAAAACATAGACGAGCAAATCGTCTTGGTACTTGTGTCAGATGCGGTCGAACAGAACATTTAAGACAATACAATCCATGTGCGGAATCGATTTCAGGTCGAGCGTCCGATCGACTACGGTGGATTAGGTATGGGCAGAGTAAGGACCACCCTGAGGCGCCATCCTACTCCACCCCGATGTTAACCAAGTACGTTCGAAATGAAGTTGGTCGAGTCACTGGTAATAATGATCCAGACAGTTCTGACTCCGACACAATATAATCAAAAGAATTTTGGAAGAAGTATAGATGTATATATTTGTATAAACGTACATGTTTTTTTCTAAATATACATAAGTATAAGAGTAAGTAGTTAAAAATATACATAAATGTAAATAACTATAATTTAAGTAGGCAATTCCGTAAATAAGCAATAACAAATAAAAAACATTAAAAACCCTTTTTTTGACAACAAAAAAAAGAGTGGTGAGCAAAAGTTTTTAGTAGAATGAATATATATGAAAATTTTGTGTATTGCAGGAAATTGAAGAGTCACATTGCGGGAAAAATTCAAGCAAAACACAAAGGAAAAACATCCAAACCCGAGAGTTGGCACCGTCCGGACGGCAGTCCGACCGTCTGGACGGTGGCCCCTATTATTTAAACTGTTCTCCATGCAGCCCGATCAGTTCTAGCCATTCTGCACAAAAAAAAAAAAAATTCGGCCAGCCGAAAATCTCCAACTCCAAACCCTCAAATCTCCTATACCCAACCAATTTCAGTCAAATTTCTTCCGGTTATTCTCTTACCCATCACATTTAAAACATATTTACCGATTGAAATCACTCGGAACAGAAAATCTGAGGAGAAATCAAGAAAACATGGATTCAAGACAAAGAGGAAGAAGATCTTCAAGAAGGGCACAAAGAGATCAACCTCAAGCACCTCCACAGCAACCAGAACAAGAGAATATCTTCAACCAGGTGATATTTGAAAATGTTGAACAACAAGTTTGGTATGATACGAAATTTTCTATGAAAACTGTTATTGTTGAATGACCAGTTGTGTTTGAAGATTTCGATGCCATAAGAATAAGGGAAATTCTTGCTGTTAGAGGATGGTTAGATTATGTTAAATTATCTGTCCCTGCATATGATTGCTTGATCCGTGAATTTTATAGTAATGCTCAAATAGTGGAAGAAAGACGTATACGTACATTCGTACGGGGTAGAATTTTTCATGTTACTCCGGCTATTATAGCCAATTTTTTTCAACCCATGCGAAGAGAAGAAAATCCACAATACCCATACACTGAACTTACATTACCTAATCTGGATATTGTAGGAAGAGAAGTTACCGGTAATCCCGAATTTGGTTGGGGTAGACCAAATAAGTATATTAAGCAGGGTGATTTGACTGACACATACCGCATCCTGAATTTAATCACAGTGAATAGCTTGTTACCTCGAGCCCAGAAAAATCAAATATATACTGAGCAAGCTTACTTTTTATATGCCCTTGGGATGGGACATACCATAGACTTGCCGAATCTGATCATGGACCAGATGATCCTGACTATAGGAGATAAGAAGCCTTCACTTCCATATGCTATGCTAGTATCTCAATTGTGCAGGAATAATGGTGTGATCGTTGATCCGCTATGGAAGACTGTGGATCATTATGGGCCATTAGATAAAACTTCATTGAGAAAAAGCCATGGAGCTCAACCAGATGCTCAACCAGCAGCTCAACAGGAAGTACCACCCGAACCACAAGAACAACCAATCCAGCCTCCTGAAGCATTCATTCCACCCGAACAGCAGATACCAGAAGAGCAACCATACATCCCAGTGGATGACAGGACAGACAGGCAGATTCTGCTAGGATTGGAAAACACTATCACTCAAATGGGCCGAAGAATGGAGGACTACGAGAGAAACCAAACAGAAATGTTGAAGCTACTGAGACAGCATTTTGGAGAAGGACCATCCACCTAGACTGGGAATTCTACTTGAAACACTGCTTTCTTTCACTCACCCTTTTTATTTTATGCACTTTCAATTTCTGCACTTAAAACTTGAAGTTGTGTTTTATGTTTTATGCTTGTGTGATTTGAACTTAGTTAAGTTTTGCTTATATATGTTTGAACTAGTATGTTTGAAATTTAAGTATGTTTAAATTATCTTTGTCAAAATGAGAACATACATTGCTAAAGTAGGAAGCATATTTCATACAATTCACAATTAGATTAGGATTATATTCCAATGCCTTGCAAAAATACTCTCAATCTGATCTCATGAGACTTTCATATTTTAGCTGTACGTTATCTTATTTTTATTCGAACTTAACCTTAGAAGCACAAATAGATGTCTTTATTTTTGAAAACCATGCAAAATATTACACTCTTTCTATATATAGTGGAGATGTAAAAACCAAATGCAGAATTAGAGCCACTCTTTCTTGGAGAGAAATGCTACATCTACTCAACTACGAATCTTCGATTCAGCGGTAACTTTTCTTTGAATAATCTCATTTATTTGTTTTGATTAGCACGTATTGAAATATATTATGTACATTGCCCTTAATTGTTTATCTAGAATGAATACAAATATAGGATTTCTGGAAAATGATCTTAGGCCATGTTTCATTAATCTTGAGCCTAAACCATTTCTTTTACAAAATTATCCCTAGTCAGCCGTGATTGAGCCTGAAAGAAAATAAAGTCTTTTCTTAAACCCTAAGAAACACCCGAGCCACATAAAAATATAATACACCTACCCTTGCTATCTAATTTTCTTGCACCCTCGGTTTAAACAGCAGGATACAGAAAAGCAGAAAAAAGCAAAGAAAAGGGAGAAAAGAAAATCCCGACTCGAAAGAAAAGTCTAGAAAAGAAAACAAAAGAAAGAAAATAGCCAAGAAAGTGAAAAATGGAAAAAAAATAAAAATAACCTGCAAAGTCATAAGAAAACTAAACTGAGGTGTGCCACAATGTTAAACGATAGCACTTGAATCCCACCGACGTCAGTTCTTACACCCCGACCCCTGACCACGTTACAACCCTAATAAAGTCCTTTTTGATTCCACAAATCATATATTTGCATCCATTCTAGCAATCTAAAAAGGAAAATGTTAATAATATATTTAATACAGTGTTAATATTCTTTCATGAGATTATGTCAATTTCCAGTCCATTTAAAATAACCGCTCCTTTCTATTACATGTGAAATAATTTGTTTTGTTATCAATATTCTAATCACATGTAAAATTATGAGAACAATCACTATAACATATGTGCTATTCTTACTGAGTGTATTCCAGGGAAGGATTGACATCAAGACTACCATGAAAGAGGGTAATATTTTTTAAGTGATTTTTTAAAATAAAAACATCACTACACACACACACAAGTTCTCATAAAAATATATAGATAATACTACACCCAACATATGATTCTCTCAAGGTGATCAGAAAAGGAAGCATTCCAGCAAGACAGAAGAAATATCATTCTAATCATGCATGTGAAAAATATGAAATATGCATTCCTAATTACTGAAGTTTGTAGGTAGCTTCACTGGAAACCTTCACGAGACACAACTCGTCCACTAGGGATCACCTAGGGGTTTAACGGCTTGTTGCATATGCTAAATGCAATCGTGAAAGAATCTACGAAAATGATTTTAACCCTATTTGTATTATATTTTCTTTTACTAGGGACTAGTAAAGTCTAAGTTAGGGGGTGTGATTAACCTAATTAGTATGTAAATTAAAAAAATCAAAAAACTCGAATTAATATAATAAACGCACTAAAAATTAGTACTTAGAGTGAATTAGGGTTTGTGCGGGAATGATACTAATTGTAACATTTTATTTAAAAGTTGCAGGACAAATGCCGAATTAACGCAAGACCAAGGGAGCAATGTCAGAGGAATGCAAAGAATGAAGGACAAAATGTAATTACCCAACGTAAAGAGTCAGCATGCATGCAAGTGGGATTCTCCAGCAAAGCACCACCGTCCAGACGGTGGGACTGCCGTCCGGACGGTCACCCTTGTCAGACTCAAGTTAATCTCCTTGCCTACTTGCCTTCCCACGCCTATAAATACCCATGCTCCTCTTCTGCATTTAAAAAAGGCCGGACCTGAGGGGGAAACAAGAGACAACTGAGAGAGATACGAGAGAAATCTGAGAGTTCTGAAGCAACTCAGAAGAGAGAAAAAGAGAGAAAAGAAAAGAGAAAGCACGCTCCGGTCCGTGTTATACTTCAGTCCTACGTCCTGTACTTTTATATTTTTGTTGTATCTTTCCATTCGGATAGTTGAACTGCTGCCACTTTTTCATCTTAATCGATCATAAGAGTGGTTGTATTTCAATCGTTCCCTGCGAAAGACATTTAAATTCCGTACTTTTATTTCCTGTTGTAATGACAACTGCTAGCTCTCCTTGCTTGTCTATAGCAATGGAGCGTGAGTAGTTCCGTATATCCTCCGGTTCAAGAGGAACACATGTATAATATTGGTCTGTTTATGGAATTGCTGATGTTTTATTTATACGTTTATTATATATAAGACGGGCCAGCTAGAATGACCCCGGCGTTCCTACCGGTATGGTTAATCCTCCACCGGAATGCTGAGGAAGTTCCACTGACGCCTGGTATTACTATATATAATAATATTGCCAGCTAGAATAACCCCGGTGATCCTATCGGTATGGCTAGTCCTCCACCGGAACGCTGAGGAAGTTCTACTGTCAATATATATATTACAAGATAACCTATTGAATAATTCAAGTATGCCGTTTGAGTGACTTCACTTTCTGGGTGACATATCTAAATACAGTTAGCCTGAGAAGCGGCTGTATTATGATTAACTACCACCGGTTGACCTGACAGGTCACCGGAAGATAGTCTGTACCACCTGCGGATTTTACTTGGATTAGTCAATTGGAACATTTATGCCCAGTGTAGCCTAAGAAGCAGCTGTGCTATATATTACCACCAGTGTAGCTTGAGAAGCAGCTGTGTTATGGTTTATTATATACGCATTTGCAATCATGAGATCAAGTGAATAACTCAAGTATTCCTCATGAATGGCTTGACCTTCTGGTTTGCTTGAGTTAATCAGTTGACGTGGATATAACCAGTGTGGCTTGAGAAGCAGCTGTGTTACAAAATATTACCACCAGTGTAGCTTGAGAAGCAGCTGTGTTATGGTTTATATACATCAGACCTGCCGGTTAGCTTTCCAGTAAAATGGAAGTTAATTGAGGTGAGGTAGCAATTCTATAATACGACCAATATAACGCATGTGGGATCCTTGAACTGAAGGATATCTTTTATATTTCTGTCATTAATCTGCCTTACTTGCGCATTTCATTATTGTTGCAATTTAATTCCGTCTTTTAATTAAGTTAAGTTACTCGAACAGACTAAGCTCACACCACAAGCTCTCAAACATCAAACTACTCCAAACAACCTCTTTATTGCTTTATTTTTATTTTATTGTTTTTATTTTATCTTTAACCTCTAATTACTAAAACTCTCTGTGGGATCGATACTTGGACTTAAAACCGAGAAAACTACAATTTGACCACTTATACTTGGGTGTAATATAATAATATAATTCAGACACACTAAAAAGTGCGAATCAATAATAGTTGAAATTTGGTTTTTAATAAGTGAAAATAGGAAATTTTAGGTCCTAGAACTTGTATTAAATAGGTTTGGTGTAGAAATATGTGTTGGAGAGGTTTGGGATGAATTTAGTTGGCTTAGGAATGGATTGGAAATGGAAAAAAAAAAGAGGGATGAAATAGGCTGGGAACAGTGCACGTGAAAAGTGCAATGGCTGCAACTTCAAGCGAGATTTAGACCTTGATTCAGTCAATATCTCTCAAAACTCAAAACATTAAAGTTGTAGAGCTATGTCTTAGAATTCCATATCATCTTGAATCATCTCAATCTGAGCTCGGATGAGAGAGTTATGCCTATTCTACGAAGACTGGTCTGGAGCAGAGTGTTTGCCGAAACAGTAACAAAAAATCGGGATTTTTGTGTTTTAAAACACCATTTTAAGCCCCATTTGTCCCATTCTTCCATTCCACTCTCACCACAAACCTCTTAGAGCCCTAGGAGAAGATAAAGGGAAGAAGAAAAGGGAGAAAGAGAGTCTCTAAAGCTTGGACTTTGGTTTGAAATTCTTGATTTCAAGGTAGGGGATTTCTTCTCTTTCTCTTACATTGATGTTAGGGCTTATGTATATATGTATGTTTTGCTCTAAATGTTATATATATGATATGAAATCATCCTCTCTTAGTCTTTTGGGCAAAGATTACATGTTTTTAACAAAGTTAGGGTTGAATACCCATGAAATCTCTTTTTGTGTTTCAAAACCCTAGTTATTGGAGAGTGATGGATTTCTTCTTAAATTCTTCCTTTATTATTGATTTTGAAACCATAGTGCTTGGTGTTGAGTAATAAAATGATGTTGTGGTGATCTCTTGTATTTTTGTAATTGTTTATTGAAATTGTCATGTGATAAATTTGGGGGTTTTTAAGTTATACTTGTAAATTGTGAAATTGTGTTTAGTATTGTATCTCTTATGAGTGTGGGATGACCATGGGTGGCCTTGGACGAGATATCGTAGAGTGGGTAGATGTGTTGCTTGCTCCGTGTGGGTTGGCATTTTTCCTACCACTCGTAGTGGAGTTAGTGCTTTGGTAAGACTAAACCGCTATTGCTCACGGGTGCCGTGTCAAAGGGTTAGTATACTAATGTCTGGGTTGGATACGTCACTGCCATTGGTATGGCATACGCCCTTCCTAAAGGATGGATATCTTTGAGAAGATTTGTGTGCGTGTGTGTGGGCTAGATATTACTCAATGTGTCGATTCATGGGGCTTGCCTTACATCATGCTGGAGATACATGTTTATAATGTTGATACGAATGCAATGGTTAGTATTTGTTCATTCTACCAGATACGGTTTCTACAAGAGTTTTGGGAAGTATGAGATTCCGCAATAACTTGTGAGAAACGGTTTATGGTGGAATGTATTATTAATTGTGTAATTGGTTCCATTTATTCATTAAATTACTGTTGTTACCTAAACTTGAGATCCATTCTAAAATGTCCTTGTTTTACTTCAAAGATTATATATGCTATTTGTGAAATGAGACCGACTTGTTTTATATGTTTTATAAACCTTGTTCGAATTTGGGAGGAATGTTGCTACAGAGCTTAGTGCTCACCCCCTACAAATTACATTTTTCAGATACGGTGCTAGAGGAGAACCTCGGAGTTGACAAGTAGGGGTATTGGAAGGCCCCATCCGAGGGAAATCGAGATTCCGAGGTGGACATATAGAGATATAGCTTCTTTTGCACTAGACTAGGGAATTTAATTGGAGATCATGTATAGTCTAGTATTTTGTTTGTTCCGCTGCTAAGTTTGAGTGTAATTCTTTTGGAATGTAATTGCCATAGCTTGGCCTATTCTTTTGGGATGATATTGTGGATATTATTTATGGTGAATAAAATCTTATTTTGTGATGTGTAAATGGACTCGGTGTGGTCAATATGTTGTCATACTTGGACCCGGTGTGGTCAATATAATATAATTGTACAGGTTGTGTTTTGGGTAGAGCTCCCCGAACAAAGGAGACTCTGCCCAAATTTTGTTAAATTAAGGAATGGTTTTTATGAAGTCTTATTTATGGATGATTTATCTTAGTCCTCTCATGATGAAAATGGTTTTAGTATGTAATGCCGTCCAGGGTGGTTTTGGAGGCGTTACAGTAACTGTCTGAGGTTTCAGAGATGGTCCCCTTGTCCCTGGGACACGTGGCGCAACGAGATTCATTTCAGGACAAGGGTGTGGATTTGGACCAGGATTGGACTGCTGGTCCTTCGGACCCTTTGGGCTTTGGTCCCTTGGCCCTTTCTACTTTCGATGTGGGCTGATTGGAGGCACTTCCTTTGGGCTAACAAGCCCACCCTCTGGGTTCTTAGGGTATATTGGGCTCCGATGCCATGGCGGCCCATGCCCAGAATTCCACCCTTATCAGAAATAATCTTTTTTGACGTGTCACTCATTGGATAAGTTATTGAGGAAAATTGTAAGGAAGAGGTAATAGACTGGACCTAAATTCAGAAAATACTGTTTTAGAAATATGAGGTGCAATATTGGAATTTAGTCAATTATTAAAATGACATGACTTAGAGAAGCTTGTTGAGGTTACTTTTTTTTATTTTGTGATAAGAGACGATAATAAATTTATTAAAATTAAACTGAGGAATCACTAAAGATGAGAGAGCCAAGAAATTATGGGCATTCCTCTCTCCATAGGACAAAATCATTACATTGTAAAGCATAATGAGCTAAAATATCGACCACACCATTAGCGGATCTCCTCACCCAAGAAGAAGAGAGTAAGTAACAAGCATGAAAGGGTCTAGGTGATTATGTAACAAGCATGAAAGGGTCTAGAGTAATTTATCCATTTAATTTTAGACGGCAAACTGACGGTTGTTTGCTTGAGGTGCGCATTGATACAAATTTATATATTTGAGGTTATAAATTGAGATTTTTTATCTTTGAAGATTTAAATTAAGATTTGAACGATTTTTTAGGTTGCAATTTAAGATTAACCCTTTTAGAAATTAAAATTTTTTCTAAGATGTTGACATATTAAAATAGTATATAGATATAAATAGATATATTGCAAACGATTGCTTAATTTCGATAAAGACGCCTTGTGTTATTAACATTTAGCTACTTATTCCTTTAGATTTTAATCTTCAGATGAAGAAAAAAAATGGGTTTAAAGGGGCCCGATACCCTTTTTAGAAATTATAGGACAAAAAGTACCCCTTTTAAAAATATATCAAAAAGTACACAACCCACATCAAATCTCAATAATACCCCCTTCAGTAGAAGCGGAACCGATTCCTAAATTTTTGCCTCCACAACCAAAACTTAAGGGATCTCAACTGTTACACATAAACTCCTTCAATATCGCCGGAACCTCCATTCTTCTAATAACGATGAGAAAACTTCCCTAAAACCTCCTTTTTTTTTTCAAAACTTCATGTTGATCGTTGGAGACGAAGTGAAAATCACTGTTCTCACTGTGAATAAGTGAAAATCTTGACTGTTACCCATAAAAGACCTTCAATATCGTCGGAAAACCTCCATTCTTCTAATGTTTGATGAGAAACCTTCCCTAAAACCTCATTTCTTTTCAAAACTTCATGCTGATCGCTGAATAGGAAGTGAAAATCATGATGAATAAGTGATGAATTTTTTGATGGGTTGATTGTGAATAAGGGAAAATGTCGGTATCAGACGGCGATGACCACACCAAACTTCATTGTTGAAGAAGAAGGCTTACATTGTGTTGAAGAAGGACTGGTGAAAGTATTGAAAGGTGCTGGAAAAGATCTTGACCACATTGGGTATGATAAATCTGGTTTGTTGTTCATATTTTCAATCTCCCAGGTACACATTGATAAATTATGGTGTGAAATCTATAATATCCCCAATCTGTTTTCCTTATTTGATTACTTGTTAATACTAATTTTTATGCTGAAATGGTTAAATTACATATGAAATGTGTCATTGTGATTCAAGTAATTTTTTGTATTTGTCAATACCCAATTTTTTGGTTGTTGAAAAACACTGATTTTTGTCCAATCAGTTTTGAATGTATTACTTAAACCACCAACGAGTTTTGTAGTGTTCGTTTTAATTTTTTTTTTTTGGAAAATTATCAAAACTCTTGGTTTCTGCTTTGTTTTTATTTTGTGACATTTGTTGTCATAATGTGTATTTGTATATATAAATGTCACTGTCTGTTAAGTTACATTACAATGAAAATTGTTTTCCCCAGAACATAAACATATTGAAATGGTAAATGCGTTTGTGATATAAGAATGGGGAAGGATACGAAGGGAAAAAAACGTAGAAAAGAAGTGTGAACCTCAATACAGGTCCAACATGCAGGCTATTGTTAGGGCAATGGATGATGTTGAACTAAGAGACGAACATAAGAGTGCATTGAAGAAGACACCCTTTTGGTTCTTCTTTGAAAAAATAATAGATAGGAAGGTAGACAAATCATGGTGCAGAAAAACGAACAACGAAGTATTAAAGGTGATTTTATGTTTCAATGAACAAACCTCTAGATTTCAAATTGGAGTGGAAGAACTGAGATTGCGGAGGACTCATTTTTGGAATACATGATGGGCATGTGCAGATTAAGTCAACCAACCATGGTAAAAAAAACATCATTTGTCAAACGTTAGTTTAGAAAAGACAAGAGATTGAATGCAACATTGATAAATAGTATACTGAGACTTGTCGTGGTTGGTACATTTCAAACAGATTTTGATGACGTTGCAAGATTGTTTTGTCTACTACTACTGGTATCCCTTTTCTTCACTAACATAGGAAACATGTTTGGGTGGGGATATGTTCCGTATGTGGAGAACTTAGATGAGATTAGAAAGTATGATTGGTGTCGTGCAATTCAATTTGCACTTATCAAATCATTGAGGAAAAAAGTGGATACCCCTACAACAATCACAGGTTGCGTTTTATTGATACCGGTTAGTATTTTGTATGTACATTTTTTAACTTTATATGTTGCAGTAGGTATAAATTTTATGATTTTCAAATTTAAATTAACAATATATGAAAAACATACAGTTTTGGCTTTGTGAACACACAACATTGATAACCCCTGAGATGCCAAACGTATTCCCAAGATTCTTGAAATGGAATTTACAAAGTCTTCAAAAGGCTATAAAGCAAAAGAAGCTGCAGAATCTTGGGTCAGAAGATGTAAGTTTATATTTTAGTTTTAAATATTTATTGTAATTTACACATTGTCTGAACGTTTGAAATGACTTAACTATGACAAAATTATTTATGTTGTGAAATTTGTTCAAATGTTGGCAACATTGATTTTGCTACTGTATAAATATATAGGTTTTCCAAAAAAAAATATGATAAAATCCATTTGTTTCCAGGTTATCTGTCAGAAGTTGAAAAAGACAAAGGAGGAAAAAAAATTGCTTAAACATAATGTGAAAAGATAGATAACAAGGTTGAAATAGTAGGTATTCCACATGGAAAGGACGACTCGGATACTGTTGAAAAGGAAGAAATCCAACAGGAAAAAGGAACACATGAGCAAAATCATGATATTCGTGAAAGCAGTCTGTGGTAGGAGGACGATGATGATGACATCTTGGATACAAGTGATGGTAATAGAAATGAAGGATAACCATTTGAAACTCTCCTTGATGTTGCTGTTTATGAGTCAGAACTCATGCATGGTGAGGAAGTGTGTGACTCAAAGAAGACAGCTGATGAATATAAGCAAGAGATCTTGAAGCTTGAAACAAAGAATGAAACACTGAGAATGAATATGGATAACATGGTAATCAACATGAATAAAGAGAGAGAAACTTTTTCAGGCTGACATGCAAGCAACAAAGGATAAAATTCAACAACTTGAAACTGAAAACGTTGCTCTGGTTGAACAAGTCAATGAGATGTCAGTCCATGACATTACGTAGAAATACCAACAAACTTCCATCCCAACCACGATTCTAACCCCAGCAACAGACGCCACCAAAAAGGACATCATCCATGATTAAGAAGATCAAAAGAAAAGAAAGAAAAAGTCGAAGAGAATAAGATTTCGAATATAGTGGGAAGAAAATGGGAAAAAAAAAGGAATGTGACATTGAAAAACGATGAGACCAGCAAGATAAGCGATCAAGAAGAAGAAGACATTGTCGATGTTGATCAAATACGCGAAAAATCCAACACAATCAAAGGAATCTCCGGAAGGGACACTAAAAAATTGTGGAAGGCGTGCAACTATCTGTATCCAATTGACCTTGGCATGTTAAAAAAAATTTATGAGGCCGAAGGTTACACGTAAATATCATATGTTTTATGTAATAAATATACGTGGATACCTATATTTTAATGTTATACAATTGTAATGACATTGTATTGCAGGACAAAAATATGGTATGAAATTAGGTATGGAAGTTACATTGATGTTGAAGATGCACTAAAGCTTATGGGGGGACTTGAATTATACAACACTGTACGTATACAATGTTTTAAAAATGCAATTAATGAATGATTATTTTTATTCATTGTTTTAAATAAATAAATGTGTTAAAACAAGTAATAAACACATGGGGATATATGCTATTGGATTTTAACAAATGCAATGAATCATCCACTTTCAGCAAGCGGTGTATATTCATTAACAACCTATGTTGGGTAAAAATCATTTCATATAACTATTTGCCTTATTGATAACCATGGTCAGATGTTATTCATATGAGTGTTAATGTGTAGACACTTGTACGTTGCCCAAAGATGGAAGAAGCTAGAAAAGAGGAAATTGGCATGCATCTGTTGCCTGGTGTGGAGGCACGTTACATTGTCTTCCCAATGAACTCAAATCGTAATCGGGATAAAGTTGTTCAAGACCATTGGACCTACTTGTGCTAGACACTGATGAAGGGGTTTGGATACACTACAACTCGTTACGTCCAAGGACAAAGGGTGGTAGCGACCCATACTTCCATGATCCTGTCATTTTGGTATTCACACTTTCTAAACTCTGTAACACCCCGAATTTTATTTTATATATGTATATAGATATATAGTAAATAATTGTTGTAAAAATGTGGATATGTGTAGTGATGTGTGTTTGAATTTGGTAGATTGGAAAAATAGAGATTTAAAATGTTAGTGGAAATAATAGTTGAAATTTGGTTTTTTATAAGTAAAAATAGGAAATTTTAGGTCCTAGAACTTGTATTAAATAGGTTTGGTGTAGAAATATGTGTTGGAGAGGTTTGGGATGGATTTGGTTGGCTTAGGAATGGATTGGAAATGAAAAAAAAAAAATGAATGAAACAGGCTGTGAACAGTGCACTGGCTGCAACTTCAAGCGCGATTTCGACCTTGATGCAGTCAATATCTCTCAAAACTCAAAACATGAAAGTTGTAGAGATCTTTCTGAGAATTCCATATCATCTTGAATCATCTCAATCGGAGCTCGGATGAGAGAGTTATTCCCATTCTACGAAGACTGGTCTGGAGCAGAGTGTTTGCCGAAACAGTAACAAAAAATCGGGATTTTTGTGTTTTAAAACACCATTTTAAGCCCCATTTGTCCCATTCTTCCATTCCACTCTCACCACAAACCTCTTAGAGCCCTAGGAGAAGATAAAGGGAAGAAGAAAAGGGAGAAAGAGAGTCTCTAAAGCTTGGGCTTTGGGTTTGAAATTCTTGATTCCAAGGTAGGGTTTTCTTCCATTCTTGTCCATTGATGTTAGGGTTATTATACATGTAGAATTTGACTCTTAATAGTATGTATTTGTTATGGGTTCCTTGTTCCTTGGTATGTTTACAAACATTCACATGATTTGAACAAAATGATGGTTGGAAATCCATCAAACTCTAGTTTTTTGGGGAAATATGGATTTTTCTCTATATCTTCACATCATTTTGATTTCGAAAATTCTAGAACTTTGTGTTGGGTAGTAAAATGATTGTATTGATGATCTCATGCTTATTTCCTTTAAACTTGTCTCTTGTAACATGATTTGCGAAATGGGTATGTTTTCTTAAATTATTCTATTATGTATCTTGCTTGTGAAAATTGGGGAAAATCATGGAATTTGCTTGTGTATGAGGTTGAGTATATTGTTGGTATGTCACTCTTGTGTATGGTGTTGTGAGGGACTTGGATTACCTTCGAAAACTGCCGTAGAGCGTTAGAGGTTAGTTTATCCCAATGGGGGGTGAGATGGTTGCCTAATGCTCGTAGTGGATCATTGTGGTGACAGTGACCACTATTGTTCACGGATACCAGGGAAAATGGTTAGTATACTAGACACCTTGGGAGGATCTCGTCAATGCCGTATGAGACGGTACACGCCCTTCCTAAATTGGTCTGTGATTGTTAGTGGAAATGGGTGAACGAGGTAGAATCGTCGGGTAGATTCATGAGAAGCGACAACCTACTTGAGTGGTACCAAATAGAAATTATTGTTCATTGTACCAAATATTATTTCTCCAAGAGTTTCGGGTAGTATGGGGTGCCGCGATAACTTGTGGAAATGGTGTATGGTGGAGTGGATTATGTTGGAAATTGTTTGTCAATTAAACGTGGTTTTATTCTCTTTCAATTCCTTATTATTGTACAAACTTGAGATCTCCTTTAAAATGTCCTTATTTTATTTTAGAAATTTATTTATATGTATGTGCGAAATGTGACCTACCTGTTTTACTTGATTTCAAAACCTTGAATGGGTTTGGAAGGATCCTCCTACAGAGCCTTGTGCTCACCCCCCCCCCCCCCCTTACTTCCCCACCTTTCAGATTTTGCCTTTGACGAGGAGCTGGGAGTCGAGGGGCGAACACATTGGGAGACTCCGACAGAAGAGAGCGTGGATCCCGAGGTGGACGCGTGGAGCGACCCCCCCTCCCTTTCTTTTGTTATAGACTTGGATAATCTTTTGGGAGAATTGTATAGCCTAGTTTTATTTTGTAAATTCCGCTGTGTATTATAGTACTTTTGTGGGGATGTAAAGGCCCTAGCTTGGCCTATTCTTTTGGGATAACATGTAAATTTGATGTATTGATTTTATGGTAGTTAAATGGACCCGGTGTGGTCATTACAGTAGAATTGCACAGGTTGTGTTTTGGGTAGAGCTCCCCGAACAAAGGAGACTCTGCCCGAATTTTGTTAAATTAAGGACCCCCGGTTATTTATGGATTTATTAGTTGCTCTCATGATATGAATGGTTATTGAATGTAATGTCGTCCAGGGTGGTATTTGAGGCGTTACAAACTCAGTCGAACTTAACATATATTTTTCAACATGTCCATAACTGATTAATTGCACGAAATGATAGAAAAATTATGTAGAAGACAAGGTTAAAGAATTGATATCAGATAGTGGCAAACTTCTCGAAACGCAAGACATAGTACTACCGATGATATCATGTGAGAAGAGTCCACAGCAAAAATCAAACACGTAAGTATCATTTTTTATTAACTGGGTAATTGAACAAATATTCTAATGAATCTAACTTAAAGCATATTCCAGGATCGACTGTGGTGTGTACATTTGATACATTATGAAAATATTAGCAACATGAGAGGAAGTAGAAGAGAAGTTGACACAAAGACAAATAAAAGAATTTCGAACTTATATGCTGTCAATGTTTCTGAATCATCAAATATCTTGGACAGAAGACGATTTCAAAGTGAGACAAACATTGAAAGGCATATTTTGGGATACATGATTGATTCTTAGAACTGTTATTTGACATGTGAAATCTAAATGTGATTAGTGAACAATGAAGATACTATGTAATGTTTCATATGTTAGTTCTGTCATGATGGTTTTGTCATACATTTTTTTGTCTTTATTGTGCCATCGCGATTTTTCATTGTGTCTATGTGAATGTGGATGGTACTTACGTGACTTTAGCTAGTACTTATGTGACTTTGGATTGTAACAGTGTGACTGTTTAATGTAACAGTGTTACATTGGGACTTAGAGAATTTGGGAATTTGGATTGTTACAGTGTGACATTGGGTACTTGAATGATATCAGTGTGCCATTTTTGTTAGCAGGATTTGGATGGTAGCAGTGTGAATTTTGGCTTGTAATAGTGTGAATTTTGGCTGGTACCAGTGTGTCATTTCTAGTACCATTATCAAAAATGACATTACCACTGTGACATTTTGGTTTATAGTATGATAACATTGATTGGCAGGACGGAGTCATTGGCGGGTAACAGTGTGTCATTGGTTTGTAACAGTGTGGCATTTGGTTGTATCATTGTGACATTTGTTCGTATCAATGCGTCATTGTCTGTTTCCATGTTGACTGTTGGTTGCACAAGTGTGGCATTTGATGGTATCATAGTGACATTGCATGGTGTGACTGTGACATTTGCGTTTATGTCTGGGACATGGGTTGGTAGCACTGTGCCAAATGCACATGTACAATTAGGAAAAAATAGTACATACATGGTTTAATATGTGAAGGGTATTCCACATGGCAAAAAACATGATGAATTTGAACCCACTCCAACATACTTAATCTCTAACAAACTCCAAGTGATAACCAAATTATTAATTAATTCTGTGTTCAATGAAAAATAAACATACAATAACACCAACAACATTGTCATTAATAACATTTAACCAAAAATGTTAAACAAAAAATGGGAATCACAACGGTGCATTACAGGTTTTCTTGTTGTGGTTGCCCAAACGCCCACAATGACCACAACGAATCTACCGAATGAGTTCACCTCTCGACCTAATTCTTCGTTTCTTCGGACGTCCAAGTTGAGGCTTAGACGATGGTGGCAATATATGAATCGGTTGGAGTGGAAATATCTAGACAATCAAGTGTCGGAATTGGGTGTATTGGATCCGCATATGCCTTCCTATATTTGCTCACATGGAAATAATAATCAGTAAATTCATATATATTCCGCCCACTCTTGCGTATCGCTGAAACAACATGCGAACAAGGGAATCCATTAATCTGCCATTGATAACATGTGCATGTGTCATTCAAAATGTCAACGGAAATCGACGGGTATGAATTCACCTCGTACACATCATTACTAGATACCCTTATAGACCAAGATCTACCTTCATGAAATGCTGCACTTATTCTGGAGTCCATATTAGGACATATATTACCATTCCAATTGTCAGATTATTTCAACCTAAATCCCCTTTGGTCCATAATTTGACTCCGTATAGTATCAATCATGCTAGTAATAGGTAAATGTCGTGCCTTTGAAATCTAAGCATTATAAGACTCTGCAACATTAGAAGACATCTCACCATACCGTTTCCCTCGAAAATGAGCATTTGCCCAATGTTCAATTGACAGATTTGTTAGAAACCTATTAATGTTTGGACCACCTTCTCGACAGAGAGCTTCAATCTTCTCATTAAACAGAGAAATTGTCGGTGCATAAGCACACTCACGTAGCAATAATGCCATATGCTCCTTGATTTTATTGGAAAACTGACCCCCGCTGCAATTGTCCCTTAAATTGGCCTTTAGATGTTGCAAGCAAAAAGCATGATGAGCATTTGGGAAAACCTTTGGCATTGTCTCCAAAAGACCCACATCTCTATCAGACACAAAGGTAATCTCACGACCATGGTCCATAATATGCGTCAACTGTTGTAAAAATCAATTCCAATTTGCCTCATTTTCAGAATCAACAACAGCAAATGCTAATGGGTATCAACCTACAAAAAATAAAAAAATAAAAACACCAATCAACTCAACTGACAACTGACAACAATCAATCACATCAAACATTAGAATGTGGCATTTAGATCTATGACATAATTTTATCCCTTATAAAAAATCCCTTGATTGTCATCTTTGCCCGTTGCCGAAAGGATCTTACCTTTATACCTACCTTTAAAAAATGTTCCATCAATGAACAACAAAGGATGACAATAATTAAAACCATCGACAGAAGCCTTGAAGGACACGAATAATCTTTGGAACATGTTAGTTTCGTCATCACAATCTAGAATAATGTGGTTGCCATGATTGTTTGTAATTGCAGCATCAACATACCATCGTATTTGCTGGTACGACATCGAGTGATTCCCAAAGAGCTTCCCTCTCACTTCCTCAACTCCCACCCATGCTCGATTGTATGAAATTGTAAGACCATAATCCGACAGAAATTCACTAACAACTTCAGTGGGACGAGTAACATTTTTTTCCCGTACATGATTAACAATCAAATCTTCAATTAAATTAGAACTCATCCTCTTGTTATCTGTTGTACGTAATGCTTCATCACGTGTGTGTTTATTGTGAAGTTTCTGGATGTAGAAAAACCCATTCACCTTTTGAATACTTGCATTCACCTTCCATTCACAACCCGTGGAATATTTTGCCGCACACTCAGCCTCAACCCTATATTTACAATTCTTAACATAGTTGAATTTGAAACTGCACTCAATCGAGTATTTGCAAAGAGCATTATGAAACTGCAACACACCACCTTCAAATTTTTGTCCCACATGTCTGATTCCATTAATCCACCCAGATGTTAACAAGACTTTCTCGTTATGTTGACCATAACGAGGCAGCAAATCATCATCCTGATTATACACATCTTTAATTAAATTATTACGATCATCCTCATTTGAGTCATCATCATTGACATTTATCCTAACAGAAACATGATTGACGTTAAGAGACCGTAACATTTCAAACATTACAGTAAATTTGAGGGTTAAATATCAAACTTACATATAACAGCTGCATAACTATTTGTGCTGCAACTCAAGTTGACAGTATTTGGACTGGGGTTATTGGTTACATAAGTAGCAGTATACTAGTTCAAGCCAATAAAAAAAACACATTACCCCTTTATTATTTCTTATTCTATTGTTGAGAACTTTGGCAGGCGTTTTCCAACAAGGTGGATAGTTTCCACTTGTTAATGGTTCCATATACCTACATTTTACATGTAATTAGAGTTAAAAAAAATGTAGTTAATGATGTATAACTTGATTCTCAGTGATTTTATAACGTGATCTTTTAATGCGTCAAGGGGGACATAAATACGTGTCATGAATTTTTCATGTACAACAAGAAATCTAGCCTAATCTCGAGGAGAAGGAAGATAAGACCATTTATATAAAAAAAAAAAAAAATTCGAGACTCGTTATATAACTTGTGAGACGCAATTCAAGTTGTCTCTAGGAGGTGGAAGCTCTGTAACAACTAAGACAAACTCATTTTGCTATATATCTATACAAGTCTTATTCAATATATGCATGTACAAAAATTCTACCTAACTTTCTTGTAAATAAAACGGTCCACAATGGCTTAGTTAAGAATAGTAAATAATTTTGTTTTTGTATGTTTTCCGATCGTGTGACCCTTTAGTTAGTGAAGCAACAAACGATACTAACCATCCAAGTGCGAAGCCCAGCGATCGACGTGCAACACGATAGTTGGCAGTCAAATTGGAGTACGTCATGTACCAATAAGTCGATAGCGTAATTCCAATACTACCCTTTTGCAATTTCTACACAAACTCTATGTTCAATAATGACAAGCATACCACCATCCTTAATAGTTATACTTTTGTTAGATTTTAAACCTGATATTTCTCCTTATACAATTTCAGGGCTACAACGTGCGCAAGAAGTTGATTGTGTGCACCAATATATGGTTCGGTGCCTGAGTTCCCACTGGTGCAATTTGGTTTCCTCCAAGAGGAATATTGAGCTAGTGCAAAATTACCATCATCGTACACAAATGTGTTGAAGGTCGATGGTTCTTTGAATGTGATCCAATGTTTCACTTGATCGTCAAATCTCTTGTAGCAATGCTCCGCATAATCGTGAAAATCATACTTTTGATTGGATCATCAATGGTTAAGGGAAAGATGAGATTTAGCTAATACCCTAACACATGATTTCTTTATATGATAACTTCTTGGTGAGGAATAAACTTTTAATGAAGACTTGCATCAGTTGGATCAACTCTGGTACACATAACACATTCCCTTAATTACTCTAGATAGCTCTTTCTATATTTGATGAGGAATAAAGTTATTTATGATTGGGTTCACATAAATTTATTATTGGTGATTCACCATTGATGATAAATTTACAGAAAACATAGATATTTGGATCCATTTTTTCATACACCCAAAAACAAAATGGGAGGGGCTATTCCCACACCCTTAAATCTCATTTTTCACCCTATTTAATTCTCTTACTTCAAACTATTAAGTCTACCACATCTATACCCACCCCATCTATATTCACTAATTAAAAATTAAATTCATTCAATTTTATTTCAACATACTATATAAGCAATGACCAAAATAAGAGTTTATGTTACTCGCCTTGCTCAGATCAACGCATTAATTCGCAAAAGAGGAGCATCCAATGATAGCAAATTAATATATGATATTTGCGAGAGATAAATGATTCTTAATCGTAAAATCTTGCACAAATAGCTGTACTAACTAGGATTTGTAGTTATATGATCTCCATATAGGATCATAAAAGTTATAGATTAGAAGAAATTTACCGGAATAACTTGAACAAAGTCCCATAAAATCAACTCGGGAGGGTAGAGAGAAGAACTGAATATGACAACATACAATATATGATAAAATGATAAATAAAGTAGTTAAAATGAACGAAGACGATCAATTAAAAAAAGAAATTACATGTCTCAAAGTCTACAATTTTTTTCATTTCCCCAGTAATGCTATATCCATTTTCACAATACAAACTCACCTAAAACAAATTTTCCACTAAGGTAGGTAAAAATAGCTTCAAATGTTGTAAAAAGCCGAAGGCAAGATACCATCGTCGCATCATCATAATTTTTAAAAATAAAAATTCATATCAAAACTGTGCTTCATATGATGAATTTTACGTTTTTTTTTGGATAGGGAGGGGAGGGGAGGGAAGGGGGACTTAAGCCATTGGCCTCAAGAAGGTAACATTATCATAAGGTAAGGAATACCATTGAACCAAAGACCCATTGATAAAATGAACTTTACCTAATGGAATTTTAAAACATAAAAGATGTTTGGTGAACATACAACATGAAAGTGCTTCTGAATAAAAAAGTGTATCTATTCATATGGATGAATAATAAAAATTGTACACACTCTATTTTTATTGATTAAAAAATAAAAACATAATACTGAAAGGGTTTAGATCATCTTCAATACACTTTTTCTCTAATTTTCTTCTTTGCACATCATCCACCATTAATGAGTGATAGACACACTTGTATACAATGAGTCCAACTTGAATGCATGGTGGATGATTTGCCAAGAAGAGAATTGAAGAGAAAGTGTATTGGAGAGGATCTTATTCCGCGGATTCAAATCTCCTTTGTTATCTCCTCTTCAATTTTCCTCAATGGCCTATCCGATGAGTGACACGTTAAAAAAAAAATTTATTTCAACGGGAAAAATTCTTTTTAATAAACCAGAGTCTTTAACCAAAGTTAACTCTACTAGAGTAAACTTTATTATCTTCACGTGAAAACAAGCAGAGGCCATAACATTGGCTTGGCTTGATAGAAGATTTAAGGCTGTACTTTGTCCCAAAGCAAAAACCTTCATGGAATACAAACTAAGGGCATCCACAGACCACTCAAGACCAGTCGAATAGAAGGTAACAATTGGAGAAGGTGATGCCGCCAACGAGATAAGCAAGGCCACTCTAAACAATCAGAGAGAATAGAACCGTTGGGATGAAGATGACAGAGCATTGCGGCGTGAAGAGAGATGAACTAATAAACCCTAAATCCCCTCACCAAGCTTTGATTCAAGAAATTGGAATGTTTCTACATTAGAGAGTGCAAGAATAATAGGAGTTCTAAACTTATTAAAGACAAACTTTGGGACATTGAGTGAAACTCAATCATCGAAAATCGAGAGGAAATCAGAGCGATTAATATCAAGAATATAGTGAACAAGAACGAAAAAGATGAATATTCTAATATAGATCAATAATTTTCTTGACAAAATGTTCAGATTTGAGCGCCAAATTTGAAGTCAAATATTTAGAAGATTGTCTCTGTTTGTCTTGAATGATTTTCTATAGCATTATGCCCTTTGTTTATTTTGACGTAATGGTGATGGAGTTAAATTTGGTTAAGGGCTCTAGTTTATTAAAAAGAATCTTGTCCATTGAAATAATTTTTTTTGACGTGTTACTCGTCGGATAAGTTATTGAGGAAAATTTTGAGGAAGAGGTAATAGACAAGATCTGAATTCAAAAAATATTGTCTTAGAAATATGAGGTGCAATATTGGAATTTAGTCAATTATTAAAATGGCATGATTGACTTTGCGAGAAGTCCAAAAATATAGTTTAGAGAAGCTTCTTGAGGCAACTTTTTTTTTTGGGATAAGAGATGGCAATAACTTTATTAAAATTAAACTGAAGAATCACTAAAGATGAGAGAGCTAGGAAATTCTGGGCATTCCTCTCTCCATAGGAAAAAATCATTACATTGTAAAGCATAAATGAGCTAAAATATCGGCCAGACCATTAGCGGATCTCCTCAGCCAAGAAGAAGAGAGCTCTAGTAAATGTTCAACTGAATTTTGAATCCGCTCTATGAGATGACGAGATTCTGAAAGGTTTAGTTCTCGACTGCATCTTTATATCCAATGAAATACATCACTTAAACAGAATTATTTGAATGTCTAATTGGGAGAACATTTTTAGTCATATTTGAATTTTCAAGGGATGTAAGTGTAATATTTCAAATGTGAGGAGTCTTGGGTGATTAAATAACAAGTAGACAGCAAACTAACGACTGTTAATTTAAGGTGCGCATTGATACAAATTTCTATTTTTGAGGGTGTAAATTGAGATTTTTTTATCTTCGAGAATGTAAATTAAGATTCAAACGATATTTTAGGGTGCAATTTAAGATTAACCCTTTAAGAAATTAAAAGTTTTTCTAAGATGTTGACATATTAAAATAATATATAGATATAAATAGATAAATTGGAAATGATTGCTTAATTTCGATAAAGACGCCTTGTGTTATTAACATTTAGCTACTTATTCGTTTAGATTTTAATCTTCAGATGGAGAAAAAAAATTGTATCGATAAAAAAAGATGTACCCGTTGAGTTAATGTGAGATATGACACCTGAAAACTTGGGAATGATTTTGGCCTGTTCAATGTAAGAATTTTTAAGAATAATTTGGCCAAGCAACACTTTATTAAAAAATATACGCAAATACTACAATTTGAAATAGTTCACATGCAACGCATATGTGCAACAAGTATCACAAGTAAAGGTAGCATAAAAAAATAGTGTATCTGAATTTAAATTCATTAAATATGAGTTATGAATTTAAAATCAATTAATTCTATGCATTGGTGATCCATATCTAATTAAGGGGATACGTAAAAAGGTTGATTATGAAGGCGGCATGGAATGATTTAAATTAATCCGAAAAGAACTCAACCACTACATGACTTCTTTTCTGGATAGAAGTAGGACTCTCTACATATAAATAGACTCCACTCTTGAGAGTTGAAACTTGATAGAGAAAAGAAAAACAGACAAACACCACCCAGAGAGAAACACACGAGAGAGAGAGAGAGAGAGAACAA
Organism: Ilex aquifolium; assembly: GCA_951799425.1. Lineage (NCBI taxonomy): Eukaryota > Viridiplantae > Streptophyta > Magnoliopsida > Aquifoliales > Aquifoliaceae > Ilex > Ilex aquifolium. Next base: position 23,536,146 of record OX637394.1, on the reverse strand, counting down.
CCTTCAAACACTAACCCTAACAATCATGCCGACGAATCTTTGTCGAACACCCTCAAACCCTAACCCTGGCCCCACTATGAATCTTGCTTCAAACCCCATCGATGGCGTTGCCCGTCGTTCTTCACCAATTCCATCCCCTCCTTCGCTCCCAATCGTCAGAATGACGGCAGGTTCTCTGTCGAAGTTGGATTCGGGATCATGTTGTTCGATTTTTATGGAGGAATTCGCAGTGAATCAAGAGATGAACCACTTGCCCTGTAACCACTTCTTCCATCGTCACTGCATTGCTTCTTGGCTTAAGAGAAGCAAGACTTGTCCTCTTTTTCGCTGCAAGGTGTCGTTGGGCAAACCAAATCGGGTAAATCCGGCAAATCTCGGCCACAACAGTCAGTTGCGTCGTGACCTACTTGGAACGGGCTTTCGGGTGATTCAATTGCCTTTTTCTTTCCCGTCCACGGCTCCGTCTCTAGTTAATGGGAATGATCATCCTCATGTGCGTAATAGGAGGAGGGGAGTTGATAATAGGGCTATGAACTTCAACGTGAACGTGAATGTGAATGTGGATGCGAACGTGAATGGGAATGTGATTGTTGATGTGGATGTGGATGCGAATGTCAATGCCAATGTGATGGTTGATGCTGATGGTGACACCGTCATGCTTGATGCTTGAATCTTGATGATGATGCTTGATGCTTGATGCTTGAATCTTGACGATGATGCTTGATGCTTGAATCTTGATGATGATCGATGAGGATTATTCGACTTCGTCCTATCGACAAAAAAGAGGATCTTTGGACTTGTTTCTTGGTATGCGTATCTCATCATGTTTCTTGGAATGTTGATGTCGATACGTGCATGCTGATTCTTGTTTATTCATAAGAGAATTCTTCATTCATCAAATTCGATTCTTGGCAATGAGAAATTTTTATTCAACTTTCTCTACGCAGGTATACTGCTGGTTCCTATCTCCTGAAATATCTGCTTCTCAAGAAGAGAAAAAAAAAAAAAAAAAGGCAAAAAAGCAAATAAAAAAAAAAAGAAAAAAAAAAGCAAGAAAAAAAAGAGCAAAAAAAAAAAAAAAAAGAGCAAGAGAAAAAGAAGAAGAAGAAAGGAATGAATTTTTCTGAGAAGCAGGAGAAAGGTGCCAGACATGGGAAAAAAAAAAAGAGAAAAGAAGAAAGAGTTGCATTCAACGATTGGACTCCCCTTGAAGATAAAAGTCTTGCTGACGATTGGGCTCCTTCCTTGGATTTATTTGGAAGCATTCTCTGGGCTGCCTAGTCAAGGATTTTGCTGCTTTGAAGATTCAATTTATTGTAATGCATCAAGCTTTGTGCAAAAACTTGTCAGTCCCTGTACTTCCAAGTTCAATTAGTGGAGATTTGCCGGTCGTGGTTTTTTCTCTCTACACTGGAGGGTTTTCCGCGTAAAATCTTTGGTGTTCCTTTGTCTTCTTTGCTTGCTTTACTGCTCTTTTTTCTGTGTGTTTTGGTTCCCTAATTAAGTGCTTATTTGCTAGATGAATTAGTAGTTATATTTGTGGTTCACCTCTATTTGTAGGAGTGCAGATCATCCTCTAAACGAAATTTTTTGATCAATTAGATTGGTACTGTAGGTTGGTTGGTAAGCTTGTTGTGATAGTGCAAAAGTCGAGTCACTATGATCAGCCATTATTGTGCGTTCGGTTCTATTTAGTATGCCGAAGATGTTTTATGGTGTTTTGTTGGAACCTTGGTAATGCTGGTAACAGTGATATTTTATTTTTGTTCCTGTTTTGATGCAGTTTTAGTTCGGTGATATCGTTTTGCTGCCACTGTTTGAGGCAGTGTCTTTTTTTTATTGAACTTTAGCATATATGCCTTGTTCTGCTTTGAATCAATGTTTCCTGTCAGGAAGTTCCTAATATTAATAAAGTTATTTCGTTTCTCATCAACAAAGTGCAATGGAAGTCAACAAGCCTCTCCAAGGGTCACTGTGTCTCTTGTTCTCCGGTAATCAGTCATTCTTTCTTCTTCTGCTGTAGATGTTTGGTGGCCAGTTTTCTGGTTTGCTGATGTAATCAATGTTTCCTTATTTTCTTGCAGAGTCTGTTTTGATGCAGTTAGGTTGTTATAGTTTTGCTTTACGTGACTAGCCTTATAAATCACACATTCATGATCAATATCTTAAGATAAGATTCCTAGATTTGGTTTATTTTTTTAAGTTTCGTTGGTGGCTTGCGTGGCTTTCTGGGCTTTGAGGCATCATCCTTAGAAGTAGGTTTGTATCACTGCCTTCTTGTTGAGATCTGTCATTCAGTTTGAGTTTTTTATTAGGTAACGAAATTCTTGTAGATTCATGGGGTAGAATTTTGTTGATATAATGTGCTTAAGAAGCCATATGTATAAAGCAATTCAAATGTTTGGCATGATGACAACCTACCAAATGGGTATTTCTAGCCAACACAAAATGCTAAAAACAAAACATTATTTCTAGCAAAAAACAAAATGCTAGAAATTACTCGAAAACCTGGAGGAACATCAAGCAGATTATATGAACCATAAGGATTCATCAGCACAATATTGAAATGCTACAGGAATTGATTCACACTGCAACTGAAATGGATTGTTATGCTTACGGTTCACTATAAAGATGATTGAGCATGACTGTTAGCATACTGTATGACCTAAAGGATGCAATGCATTAAAAACTTGCTAGCAGGCTACCTGTTGCAGGCTAAATGCAAATCCATAAGGAATGTGACTTAGAGTTCTGGATAGATAGAAAATATCTACATAGAATCTTTGGTATTCCTCTGTGTTATTTGCTTGCCTTATTTGCTCTTTGTTCTATGTGCTTTGGTACTTCAATTAATTGGTTGATGTTTATTGCTGGGTGTGTAGGTCAATTTCTTTGATCGTCACTCCAACTGAACTTTGTTGATAAACATTTGTTTTTGCTAAAGCTGTTTGTTGTGCAGTTTTTTTAGTTTCACATTGAAATAAGTGCTTAGTTTTTTGTTTGACAGTAGTGTTCATTTTAGCATTTGTAAAAAGCGGGGGAGGGGGAGGGGGAGGGGAGGGGGAGAGGGAGAGAGGTTTGTGATGTAAGCCTCGTGCTTGTGATACGTCTTGACAAAGATGAATATAGTAATGGCCTGGTGACCATGCCTCAACTAGGATTTTCAAACTCCAACTTCAATTATGCATTGAATAGTGTCTCATCTCCTTCTCAAAGCTGCATTTTCTCTCTCCCCAATCCTATGTTGTCTTGCTTTGAGGCAGTGTCTGTTGGGGTACAAAGTGTAAACAAAACAAACTTAGAAATTATAAAATTACAAATTATATTTTTTACAGTATCTCTGTTGATGTTTTTGACTGGTCAGGAACTTCAGCAGATATGCATATGATCACTTTCGGTTACACTCTTTGCATCATTATTTCTTGATATCAATCAAGTTCTTTGCTTATCTTCCTTTTCTCCTCAAAAAACAGGATGAGCGAACATCGATTGATAAAACTTCGGTGGTAAACTGTATTTGTGCAATAACATTTATGCAAGTTCTCAGCAACCATTTCTCTCTTTGCTTTAAGTTGCAACTGTTGTTATATTTCCTCTGTTTTATTTTTTATACTTCAGAAGTATTTGAATTGCATGTTTTGTGGACATCATATATTGGTATTTCATTTATTCTGCGTCTTGATTTTAGCCCATTTCAACTTAAAAAGTGTTCAAAACTCTAAAGAGTAAACTGTACCTGCACCTTGTCTGGAAAATTAGCCAACATCCAATGTGCCTAAAGATGTGCTTCTCAAGAAGAGGAAAAAAAAAAGAGTAAAATCTTTGGTGTTCCTTTATCTTCTTTGCTTGCTTTATTGCTCTTTTTTCTGTGTTTTGGTTCTCTAATTAAGTGCTTATTTGCTAGATCAGTTGGTAGTTTTTTATGTGATTAACAACTTTTGCTGGGTGCATATATCTACCTCTAAATGAACTTTAGTGATCAAACTCTTGCGGTGTTTGTATTTTGATGCTGTTCTGTGCTGCTATTGTTTTGTTTTGTGTGACAAGCCTGATTATAGGTGGCAATCTTAACCCATTACCCATTACCCATTACCCATTACCCATTAATCCGTCTAACCCGCCCATAAATAAATGGGTTGGGTACCTATATTAATTAGTATGAGTTCTAAATGAGTTGGATAATATGATTCATTTTAATTAAGCGGGTTAATATGGATTACAAATGGGTACCTATTGGGTTGAATATTTATTTTTTTATTAAATAACACAAATAATAAAATTAAATAAATATACTAATATACCAAAAAATACACACACTATTACACTAAAAAAATACACATACACTAATACACCAAAACATACATACACTAGTACACCAAAAACACACACACTAATACACCACACATGACCCACAGGTCGACCCATGGCCCACAAGTTGACACACGACCCATGGGTTGACCCATAATCCATGGGTTGACCCATTACTCACGATCCATGGATCAACCCATAGCCCACAATTGACCCCGACCTATTATGTGTGTATTTTTTTTCATTAAATTTGTTTTAGCTTTTGTGTTAGTATATGTGTGTGTATTTTTGGTGTATTAGTGTGTATTTTAGTGTATTAGTGTGTATATTTTTAATGCATTAGTTTGTGTGTTTTGGTGTATTAGTGTGTGTGTATGTTTGTATTTTGGCGTACTACTAATGTGTGTGTGTGTTTTGGTGTATTAATGTGTCTATTAAGAATTTTACTTATTTTATGGGTTAATCGGTTTAACCCAACCCGTTATAAACCCAACCCATTATAACTCATTTATTAGGTGAGTGAATTTTTTTTTTTTGAACTGAGGTGAGTGAAAAATTGATTGGATTTATTTTAGCCCAATCCAAATTAATCCAACCCATAACCAACCCAAACCACCCATTTGCCACCCCTAAGCCTGATTAACCACTCATTCATGACCAATAAGGTTCAGTAGAAATTTTTTTTTGCATTTTATTGTTTGGTAGCTTTTTGGGCTTTGAGGCATCATCCCTAAAAGTATGTTTGTGTCACTACTTTGCATTTGGGATAAGTGGTTGTGTTTGAGTTTTCTATTTTATGCCATAGGAAATTGTTGTAGAATCAGGGGGCTTTATGATAAAAGAAAGAGAAGGGGTGTGGATGGTGTGTCGCTAGGTCGGTAGGGAAACCTGTAGGAACACATTAGAAATCAGCAACATAAACACAAATGAAAGATTGAATTGTGTATATGAACAAAACGAACCACCTCTATTCCGGGTATATGAAGAATGATGTTTTGGTCCCTTTCGTTCAGTGGTTTGGACATCATCTTTTAATGTCGAAGACACGGGTTTTAGTAAAACTTGTCAATACATTGTGTTTGAGAAGCCACAAGCTAAATGTCATTCCAATGTTTGCTGATGTTACAGCAAAACAAATGGCATTTCTAGCAAAACAACCTGGTGGAACCTCAAGCAGATTATATGAAAAGGTTCACCATCACAACTTCGAAATGCTACATGAATGGATTCACACTTCAACAGAAATTGATTGTTATCCTTATGGCTGAGGGTGAAGATGATTGATCATGTACTTAATGGGAGCATAAATAACTAAAGTAGGAATCATTCATGTTATTTGTTTGAGTTGCGGCATTCCCCCTGCCAATCTGCTATTATCTAATAAAGTAGGAATAACTGCATACATGTCCATGAATATTATCTAATACATGAATTATATTAATTAAATACATGTATATTATGTATACATGAATGAATTGCATGAATGAATCCTAATTATTAGATACATGTATAAGTTAGATACATGTATATTATGTATGAATGTAGGGGTGTTCATTGGCTGCGCCGGGTTAGGCCCATGAAATTTTTTTCGGGCCGGACCTAGATAGTGTAGGTCCAAACCCTTACCCAAGTAAGTTATTGGGCGGGCCGGGCTGTGCTTTGGATAGGAGTAGGCTACCCGCAGCCCAACCCGTGAGCCTATTGGGCGGGCCTGCTCACGGGTTTTTTTATATACAATTTCATTTAAAAATAATGAATATTTTTGTAACTTAATATTTGTGTAAATTATATTTTTGAATCAAAGTAGAGTCAAAATGGATAAAAATAAAATAATGAATAATTTTATTTTTGATTAGGGGATGAACTACATCCAATAGAATGAATACATCCCAATACTCACTTATCTAACATTTGCATTACTCTACATTTTAAAACTTGTACGCTTAATACATGGAAAAGAACATAATACATTACTTATAATATCTAAATTTTTAAAACTTTAAATTCTGACATTGTGAGACTTATTCAAAGTTTCAAATTTAATGGTCTAAAAGTATAACTTTTTTTCAAAGGAAGGGTGAATGGGCTATGTGGGTGGGCTGGGCTTGGCGGGCGGACTTTGGGCCGGGATAATGGGTTTGGGGGCAAAACCAAGCCCTCTTTTTTAAGGATATTGGGCTCGGGCTCGAGTGGGGCAACTATCGGGTTTCAGTCCTATTTTTTTGGGCCGAGTAACAGGACCGTGGATAACCCGGCTCATGGACACCCCTATATGCTTGAATGAGTTGTATACATGAACTCTAGAATGTTCTAAGAGTCTATAAATAGGACTTCCAAGATGAGCATTTGAACACGAATGTCACGTCATACAACACATTATAACATTTCATAACATAATACACACACTTGAAAGTTTAAGCCAAAGAAGGGTGTTTTTATTGTGGAGCTTTGAACTTAACCACTTATGCAGAGTTGGTTAGAAACATATGAGGAAGTTGTCGGGCTGTTGTATCCTTGGGAGGACAAGTTATATGAAAAGGTCTGCTGCATTGAATTTTGGGCTTTGCCATCCATAGAGAGCTTGAATCTCTTTAAAGAGAGCGAGATACACGCGCCTCAGCCTGGATTATTTTTCGTATTAAGTTTTATTATTTTATATTTTGCTTCTCAATTTATTGCAATTACAACAACAATTTTAAATGGAACCTATACTTGAGAAGTCTACACATTACATTAGAGATTTCTACAAGCTTTTCTAACTAATGGGAGCCCAATTCAAGAGATGGAGAGAATTCAAAGAGACCTTACGAAACAAGCAAAAAGAAATGTCCCTAGATACGTTGGGTGCAGTAAGAGGTAAATATGCACTTGTGATATTAGGAGAATAATGTTATCACTATGAAGGTACACTTTCTCTATTCAAATAATTTGCCTACAAAAAATAATTCTAGAAATGCCTATTTGAAGCCTAAAAGAAATCTTGGAAAAACAATGGTAGACCTCAAGATAATAGTGAAAATTTAAGTTAAAAGAATATGAACCAAGGACCCCTTTCACATAGTAAAATTTTAGTGCTTGTTTTGTTTGTAACAAGAGTGGGTATATTGCTTGAATTTGAAGATTTTGTGAACGTGAGACTTTACCTTAAGCTAACGTTATCGAGGAGCCACTTGTGGCAATGTTTATAGATATCAATATGGTTGAGACTACTGAAGGGGTGGTGGGCAGACTCTGGTGCTAATAGGCATGTCTGCTATGATAAAAATGGTTCAAAGAGTATATTCCCTATGAACAACCAAAGAGCATTATGTTTAATAACTCTCAATCAACTAATGTTTCTTGGGAGTGGTGAGGTCGAACTAAAGTTTAACAAAGTTGGCTTCAAACAAGTTCTAAAATCAGATCAATATATAATTTCTAAAAATAATGTATTTGTCGGCAAAGGTTATGCATGGTATGTTTAAATTGAATATTGAAAATAATAACACATGTGCTAGTTCTGTTTACTTGTTCTCTTGGGTTAATTTTTGGCATGCTCGTTTATGTCATATCAATAGTAGATATGTTGGCGTAATGAGCAGCCTATCATTAATTTCAAGGCTGACAAATAATTTTTAAAAACATACGAAACTTGCAGTAAAAAAAAAATTATAAAAATGCCTCATAAATTTGTTAAACGAAGTACCGAATTGCTTGAGTAAATTCACATTGATATTTGTGAATTTGATGGTATTTTGACTGGTGGAGGAAATAGATAATTTTTTTTACCTTTATTGATGATTTTTCAAGATATACATATGTTTATTTGCTAAAAAAACTAAATGTGATGTTTTTGATAAATTAAAAGAATTTCTCCCTGAGGCAGAAAATCAATTCGGTAAAAAATAAAAGAAATTAGAAGTGATAGAGGTCGAGAGTATGAATCCACCAGATTCAACCCTTTTGTTCAGTCTTTGGGAATTATTCATGAGAACACACCTCCATATTCTCCTTTCTCTAATGTTGTGGCTGAAAGAAAGAATAAAATACTTATTGAGTTGACTAATGCCATGTTAATTTATTCTTAGTGCTTATCCCAATCTTTGGGGTGGAGCAATATTAACAGTTTATCATGTTTTGAACCAAGTCCCACATTAAAAAAAAAAAAAAAAAACTAAGATTTACTTCTTTTTGAGTTATGGAAAAGGTATAAGCTAAATTTGGGATATTTTAAAGTATGGGGTTGTCTAACCTATTTTAGATTACCCAAATTCTAAAAGACCCAAATTGGATGTTAGAACTATCACTTGTGTTTTTCTTTAAATAGTTCGACTTACGGATTTTTAGATATTAAACACAATGTGATTTTTGAGTAAGAGGATGCTATTTTTCTTTTAATTTAAAAAAAATAGTGGGGGCTAATAAATTAGAGAAATTATGTTAAATAATTCTTACTCTTTTACTCCTATTTTGCAAAACCAAGAAAATTCTGACTCTAATCGTAGAATTGAAAAAGATTTTGGTCCCGACTATGTTGTTTTCAATATCGAAGAAAACCTTATCTTGTTATAAGAAGCATTATCTTCAAATGATGCTATTTTTTGGAAAGAAACCGTAAATGACGAGATGGATTCACTAATTTCTAACAAAACTTGAAAATTAGTAGATGTACCACCATGCTCTAAAACTATTGGGTGTAAATGGGTCCTTAGAAAGAAAATGAAACCGGATGAAACTGTAGACAAGTATAAAGCTAGACTTTTTGCAAAAGGTTTCAAATAAAAAGAAGACTTTGACTTTTTTGATATTTTTTCTCTGGTTACTAGGGTGACATCCATTAGACTTTTAATTGCAATTACTACAATTCATGATTTACAAATTTATCAAATGGATGTAAAAACAATTTTTTTAAATGGAGACCTAGAGAAGAAAATTACACAGACCAACCCGAAAGGATTTATTGAGCCTGGATGAGAAAACAACGTATGCAGATTAATTAAGTCTCTTTATGGCTTAAGATAAGCGCCCAAACAGTGGCACGAAAAATTTGATTCTTACATGATTGAAAATGGTTTTCAGTCAATGAGTGTGATAAGTTTATCTACTACCAATCTTTTGGAAATTCACACGTTCTTATTAGTCTCTATGTGGATGATATGTTGTTATTTGGCTCTAATTTGCATGTCAATAAAGAGACAAAAAATATGCTTAGTAGCCAATTTTATATGTAAGATCTTGGGGAGACTAATTTTATTTTGTGTATGAAAATAACCAAAACATGTAAAAGTATTTTTCTTGATCAGTCGCACTATGTTGAGAAACTATTGAAAAAGTTTAACTTTATTGATTGCAAGCATGTGATCACTCCTTTTGATTCAAGTATTCACTTATATCCTGTAAAAAGTAATGTTAATATTGTTAATTAAAAGGAATATGCTAGAATGATTAATAGCTTACGTTATGCGACTTATTGTGCTAGGCCTGACATTGCATATGCAGTAGGGGTACTTAGTAGATTTACTAGCAAGCCTGACAGAAATCAGTGGCATGCCATGGAAAAAATAATGAAATATTTAGTTGGTACCAAAAATAATGGCTTGTTTTTCAAAAAGTACTCTACTGTTCTTGAAGGTTATGACCAATGTTTATATTTTTAGATTGGGTGGTGATGTTATATTTGTTAGAAATCTAAAAAATAAATCATTATTACTAATTCCACCATGGAAGCTGAGCTTATTGCTTTAGCTTCAGCTAGTAAAGAAGCAAATTGGTTGAGAGATTTATTATTTGAGATCCCTTATTAAGAAAACAAATCCCACCTTTCTTCACTGTGATAGCACAGCCGCAATTGGTAGAGTAAGAAACCGTTATAATAATGGTAAATCCAGATCTATCAAGAAAAAACAAAGTATTGTGAGATCATATTTGAGTAGTGACATCATTAATGTGGAGTATGTTAAATATTCTGATAATCTTGCAAATCCATTAACCAAGGCCTTGGAAAGAGAAAGGGTCTGAAGCACGTCAAGGGGGACAGGGTTGAAGCCCATACAGTCAAGAGCTACGTATGAGGATACCCAACCCGGGGACCAAAGAATCCGAGAATTGGGTTCAATGGGAAAAACGAATCATATGGTGGTCGTAAGAAATGCAATATTTTTTAGATCATTTATTGGTTGCAAAACTTATCTCTATGGTGTAAATGCATTTATCCTGTAATGTATAGAGGTTGAGTTGTTAAAAAACTCTTAATAAAAATTTGTAGTTCTTATAAGTGGGGTATTAGAATTACAGGAGTACCCTTGATAGATTTCACCTATATGAGTGTGGAAGTGAGGCCGCTTCCTATGAGAATTGGGCTGATTCTAAAAAAAACTCACGAAAATCGGGATGGACATAAAGCCGTAATCTGTCGGCTATTAAAGCTCATGTCAACACCTGGATTATTATGTGTGAGTGATAATTCTTTATTTCCCCTAAGTTGTCAAAGTTCAAGTCTGAGACCACTCTAACTCTGGAGTAAAGGTTACTGTTTCGCTAAGTGAAATTTCAATGCAGAGCACACATTCATGAGGCGTAATGATCCTTCTTTAGCTGGTAAACTCTCTTGTACATTGCATTTTTAATATTAAAATGAGTAGGGGAATGTTGGTACATTTTAATATTACTAGTTATTGCAAACGTGCTTGCACGTGAACTATTTTGAATTATAGGTTTCAATTTCAATATTTATTTGTATGATTTTGTTTTATTTGTTTAACATTGGTGCATTTGAATACACAGTGATTAGCATATTCAACATGCTTTTAAATAATTGACAAACTAAGTTGCAAAACTCTTGCAGATACATGTGAACATTGGCAACAAACAAAGAAAATTTCAACTATTGTTTTCAATACAACCACCAAAATCTAATACAAAGCTAAATCTATAAAGAAGCAAAAGAATTCTTAACATTAAAAATTCTCATCATTTGTGATGATGGTGTGTACAGTTCAAAGAAGTGTGAGTGAAGGCCAACAAAATAATTAAATCAAGTGTTAGTGAAACTTCATATAATGTGACGAGCAGTTTTTTTTTTCGGTAAGTAAAATGAATATCATAAAAACCGAAAGACGTTCATGTACAATTTACAAAAGAAAATCCAATAGGATAATTGATCTTCGAAATAGGAGAAAAGAAGATCCTCCATCTCCAAAAAAAAAAAAGGAAAACAATATGCACAAAAAAACAACCCAGAAGCAGCAACATCAGCATCATGGAACACAACACTCAGCAATAAAGCACCAGCAAAAATCAGCAACCAGCTCACAACACCACCGGATAAAAACCAGCAACCAACAAGAGAAACATTTACATCCAAAGGACATAAACAAAGAAGGGGCAAAGGGATGAGCAGCCAGTAACCAAGATCCCCATCTCCTCAAAAGAGTCCAAGCAGAAAACATGCATGATCAAATCAGCAAATCCACCAGCTTTAAGGCGGTTCAAAAATCGAATATGGGAGGGACCATTGCCTTTGGAGCCATAAATTAGGGAGAGTTTTCCCCACCCCTTTGTGCAAATTAAGCTTTTGCCTAATACATTCTACAATGTCTTTGTAAATAGTAGTGACATCCTTATAAGAGTTTCTAAAAGTTCTCTGGTTTCTCTCCATCCAAACCTTATAGACAAAAGTGGACAACATCAATCTCCCAATCACACTACTCAACTTTTTCCCTATCATGTTCCTTGCAAACCATTGGACAAAATCTTTTCACACAGTACCTGGCCATTGTACATTGCACTTAATTTGTAGTGACATCCATAATCTACTTGTAACGCCCCAAAAACCTCCTTGGGTGACATTACATTCTAAAACCATTCACCGCATGAGAGCACTAAGTAAATCCATCACGACGAAAGTTTCATTCATCAACCATTCATATTTTAACAAAATTTGGGCAGAGTCTCCTTTGTACGGGGAGCTCTACCCAAAACACAACATGTACAATTATATTACAATTGACCACACCGGGTCCATTTATCCATCATAAAATAAACTTTCATTCACCATATATCATATCCACACTATCATCCCAAAAGAATAGGCCCAATCTTGGCCTTTACATCTCCAAAATGTAATAATATAACGCAGCGGAAATAACAAAAAGGAACTAGACTTCAAAAGGATATTCTAAGCATAATCTAGTCTAGAACAAAATAAAAGTGTCGCTCTAAGCGTCCACCTTGGGATCCACACTCCCGTCCAGCGGAGTCTCCCAATGGGCGGGCTCCTCGGCTCCTATTGTAAAACCCGAGAAAATTTAAACTTTTGAGAAAAAATGGCAAAATGGTAAATTGTCACTATCGTACAGGTTGTAAACCTGAAATTTTCTAGAGCTCGGATGACGAAACGGACATCACCGTTGGATTCATCTCGCGGAACCTAGTTACCCTGTCAAATTTCATTGAATTCCGAGTTAATCGGATTTTTCGCATTTTACGAGGCGGTCGGACTTCGGGAGACCCAAAAATGAAATTCTGATTAAAATTTTAAATTTTGGGAAATAAATGACGGCAAGTTAAAATAAAAATATTTTGAACTTGAACCAGAGAGAAATTTAATCGTTTCGGGGTTAAAACGGACCCGAGAAATAAGGGCCGTGTGGCGCGTTGTGGGCCAAGAATTTAAAGGGTATTTAAAGGGGAGAAAATCAGATTTCTCTCCCCATTTGCTCAGCCGATTTTAACGTGAGAGGAAGAGAGGGAAAGAGCAAGTCTTCTCCACCTTCTCTCTACGATCTACACCCATTGAGAGCTCAAATCCACTTGGGCCAAGAACAAGAGTTGTTCTACGCATCAAGGGCTACAAGACCATACCAAGGAGGTCGGATTTTGGAGTGATTTGAAGAGCGGGATTTTCGGAAGCTAGGGCTTAGAGCTTGAATCGGGTCTTGGAGGCTTCTCAAGCTTATTCTCCACGCTTCAAGAGGTAGGGTTCCCTCTTACTAAGGTTTATTCCAAACCTAGGATGTTTTTATGAAATGGGTAGGATTGATAGATTGTATATCTCTTGCCTATTGTTGGTAATGTGTTGAAATGGGCAAAGATCAATTCTAATTGGATTGGTAATTAGAATTTTTTAAATGAAATTTCTAGAATTGGGTATATGGGATTGACATAATGTAATTCTTGGATTATGTGAATTGTGGGCATGCTATGTGCTTATATTATGCCATGAGAATTAAAGTGTGTTATTACTTGATTTTGTGATGACATGCTTGGGTGCCATTCAAGATAAAATGTTGATATATGTATACATGTTATAATATATTGACATTGTAGAGAATTATGGAAATTATATGCTTACGATGTAATTTTGCCATGAAATATGTAAAACGTGATTAGAATGTTCATGTGTTACTCATAGCATATTGAACATGATAATATTGTTGCAATGGAGCATCACATTGCATATGCACGGGAACATCGTATTTAGTGGGTGTGTGTGCATGGTGGTTATCTTCACCACGCTTGGTGGATGACGAGTGGGCTCGGGTAATATGGGTCGATGACCTAGTCGAGTCGCACGGTTTGCATGGGTGATAGGGTTGGGGTAGCAAGAAGGGCTAGAAAATCCCTCGGGTAAGAGACCCGGTGATTGGATACGCACTCCGTTGGTATAAGAGTCCATAAAGTGTGTCGGTGTACGCGGAACCGTTGGTGGAAGTCCATGAATTCCGTGTCGGTTGGGTGCCGTTGGTGTAAGTCCATAAATATCCACCACAAGAAAGACCCTAAAATGAAAGGTCATTTGATGTGCAACATCAATGACGGATTGGTACACATTGGCACTTGCATGTGTAGAGGAGCCGGGAAGGGCTCGGTTGATATGCATGAGTGGATCTCACCTCATTCCATAGCATGGCATTGCAAATTCCATCATTGAATATATTTCCTTGCTTGGGATGCTATGAATTGTTGTTTTGTGGCATGTGAACATTTCATATGCATATAGGTTGAGGAGTAGCCTCATTAGGAGATACCCTATTGAGCGTGGCTCACCCTTTGTGGGAAAAATATTTCAGGTGCTGGGTTCACACCGGCGGACGGCTCCCATTTCGAGCCCCAAGGTTGAAGAAAGCCGGAATGTGGCTTTGTTTTGAGTTTTTGTAAAATTATTATAAAAACTTGGTTTTGGTGTGTAAATTCATATAAATGTTTGTAATAGAATTTATATGTATCATGTTTTATGGGAAAAACTTCATTAAATATGTGTTGGATGGAATAGATGTGTGTTGGATGGAATAGATGTGTGTTGAATGGATTGGAAGTGAAAAACAAAGGAAAAAGACAAAAGTGGCAGAATCGTACCGGTATGCGTACCGGTACGGAGACAGCCAGAAGGTAGAGCGTACCGGTACGCGTACCGGTACGCAGAGGTCCAGTGGGCATAGCGTACCGGTACGCCCTCCAAAATTTTCTGAAATTTTAATTTTTTTTCTTTTTCTTGCCAAACCCTTGGGCTATTGTTTCCTCCCTTCTAATGTTATAAATTGACTATAATGGAGTATAAATCATGGTATATTGAATATTGGTTGAACCCAATGAATAATCGAATCCGGTTAACAATTGTGAGTTAAGATCCCGGTTAAGGGGGATACTACTACCGTGGTGTTAGGTTGAGTGACATCCACGGGTATTTCCGCGGGTTGACGGGTGGTCAACGGTGAATAAAGGACCCCCGGAAATTGGGGCGTCACACCTATCTCTTCCTCAAGTGTGAAATCTGAAAATGTTATTTGGAGGGGGTGAGCACGAAGCTCTGTAGCAAAATCCTCTCAACTCAAACAAGGTTTGGAAAACATAGAAAATGGTCGGTCTCATTTCACAACTAACATATATATAGATTTGAAATGAAAACAGTGACATTTTAAAAGAGATCTCAAGTTTAAACTGTAACACCCCGTATTTTTTCTTTTATATATGTATATAGATATATAATAAATAATTGTGGTAAAAATGTGGATATGTGTAGAAATATGTGTTGGAGAGGTTTGTGATGGATTTGGTTGGCTTAGGAATAGATTGGAAAGTTTAAGTTTCGAAGGTGTGTAAACTTGAGAAGAGGGATTATGGAAGTTTCTAAATATTTTTAGGTCAAAATAAGGTGTCCATTGAATCCGGAAGGTCGAACAAGCTTGGGAGAGGTAATATGAGGTGTATTGGAAGTTAGGAAGTATTCCGGAGTGAAAACACACTTAGAGAAAATTTGGGTAAAAAGGAGTTGGGACACCTTCTAGTATTTTAGTCATAAATTTTTATCCTTAATTCCAATTGATCTGTAATTTGGACAGTAGATAGTAGATATCTAGGGCTACAAAAGTGTATCTCATGAACATATTCCAATTCGACCTCTAAATGGGTCAAAACTGCCTTGGAAGTCGAAGCAGCCGAAGTGTACCGGTACGCCCGAATCAGTGGCTAAACCGTACCGGTACCCAGTACCGGTACGCCTGAAGCTTGGCCCGATAAAAGTCGGGATTTTGGTGTTTTAAAACACCATTTTAAGCCTCATTTGACCCTTTTTTTCATCCCACTCTCACCCCAAACATCTTAGAGCCCTAAGAGAAGAGAAAAGGAGAGAAAAACACAAAGATCTTGAGAGAGTTAACCCTTGTAGAGATCAAAACCGAAATTCCTCAAGAACACCATTCTTCTACTCTCTTCTTCTACACTTTCACTACACCCTTACCCACACCTCTTGGAATCCTAGAGAGAGTCTTAGAAAAGAATAAAGAAGGAGAAAACACAAGATCAAAAGGGGAAAACAAAGGATTTAAGAGTGATTCAAGATCAAACCCTAGATTTTCAAGAACACCAAGGTAGGGGTTTTTCTTCCATTCTTGTTCATTGATGTTAGGGTTATTATATATATATATGTTTTGACTCCTAATCATATGTATTTGCTATAAGTTCATTGTTTCTTGGTTCTCTTGCAATTGTTAACATGTTTTACACAAAGTTAGGGTTGTATACCCATGAAATCCCTCTTTTGTTTGAAAAACCCTAGTTTTCAAGAGTGATGGGTTTTCCTCTTGAACTCTTCCTTTATTCTTGATTTCGAAATCATAGTGTTTTGTGTTGAGTAATAAAATGTTATTGTTGTGATCTCTTGCATATTTACTTGGTTGGTTATTGAAAATGTCACATGCTTAATTTGGGAATTTTGAGATATGCTTGTAAAATGAGAGATTGTGGATTTTATAGTTATTTGGAATTGTTGGTGAATTGAGAATATTTTGGTTTTCTCATTGGTATGGTTGTTGTGATGGACTTGGATTGCCTTCGAGAGATGCCGTAGAGTGTTAGATGTTAGTCTATCCCAGTGGGGGTGAGATGGTTTCCTAACACTTGTAGTGGGTTGTCATTTGGTAATGCGACCACTATCGTTCACTGAAGTTCGAACAAGGGATGGTATACTTTTCCTGGGAAGGGACTCGTCACTGCCATTGGGATGGTAGACGCCCTTTCCTAAAGTGTGTGTGATTGTGATTGTGATTGGTGGACTAGGTATAATCGTTGGGTAGATTCATGAGAAGCAATCAACATACATGGTACGGGGATGAACCAATATAAATGGGATGATGGTTTGGACCGCCTTGGCCGGTGCATTGGTATGGGACAATGCATCGGAAGGCGCCCTTCCTAAATGGTTTATATTTTGGAAAAATGAATATGTATTGGATCTTGGATTCTTTTACTGTTGCTACTTAAACTTGAGATCCATTCTAAAATGTCCCTGTTTTACTTCAAAGATTATATATGCTATTTATGAAATGAGACCGGCCATTTTTATATGCTTTTATAAACCTTGTACGAGTTTGGGAGGAATGTTGCTACAGAGCTTAGTGCTCACCCCCTACAAACAACATATTTCAGGTCTTTGTCTAGAGGAGGAGCTCGGAACTGACGAGCCGGGACATTGGGAAGCTCCCATAGAAGGGAACGTAGATCCCGAAGGAGACGCTTAGTGTTCTATTTTTCTTTTGTGATAAACTAGGAAGTTCCTTTTGAAGCAATGTAAAGTCTAACTTTATTTTTATGTTTCCGCTGCCAAGTGTAATTTAATTCTTTTGGGATGTAGATGTCATTGTTTGGCATATTCTTTTGGGATGATGTTGTAAATTATATGGATGACTTTATTAAATTTCTTTTAATTATGGATCTTATTAGTTGCTCTCATGGTATAAATGGTTTTAGAATGTAATGCCGTCCAGGGTGTGTTTTGGGGCGTTACATAAACAGTAGCAATAATCAATTAAAAGAATAAAGTGAGTTTAGCATCGATAAACAAAATTCCAATTTAAGCTATTTAAGAAGGACTTCTCCCCATGCATTGTCCCATACCAATGCATCGGCAAGAACGACCCAACTCCTGATTCCATGTATTTTTGGTTCATCCCCGTACCATGTATGTTGATTGCTTCCCGTGAATCTACCCAACGATCATACCTAGTCCGCCAATTCCAACCAACAATCACAAATCTCTTTAGGAAGGGCGTGTATCGTCTCCTACGGCATTGACGAAATCCTCCCAAGGTGTCTAGTATACTAACCCTTTTCCTCGATATATATGTGAACAATAGTGATCGCGGTCACAACAACGATCCACTACGAGCATTAGGCAACCATCTCACCCCCACTGGGATAGACTAACCTCTAACACTCTACATCATCTCTCGAAGGTAATCCAAGTCCATCACAACAACCATACAATGAGGAAACCAAGAATATTCACAATTCACAACAATTTCCCAAATATAGTAAAAATCCCCAATTTTTCACATTTGTCATATAATCGAATAATCCAAGAAAATATGCAAGAGATCGTAATCTATATCATTTTGTTATACAATATTCAACACTAAAGTTTTGAAATCAAAGACAAAGAAGAAATTAGGAGAAAATCCCCTTTTCTTGAAAACTAGGGTTTTGAAGATAAAAAAAAATAGAGCTTTGGTGGTTACCCACCCTTCCTATTGTTCAAAACATGACATTTATTACAAATAGAACAAGAATCATGTATTTCATATTATATATATGAGAAGGAGAGTGAAGAAACATATATATATATATATATATATATATATATATATACCTAGCCTCAATGTGAGAGATTGAGAGAAAATCCCCTACCTTGAAATCAAGAATTTCTAACCAAAGCCCAAGCTTTAGAGACTCTCTTTCTCCCTTTTCTTCTTCCCTTTATCTTCTCTTAGGGCTCTAAGATGTTTGTGGTGAGAGTGGAATGGAAGAATGGGACAAATGAGGCTTAAAATGGTGTTTTAAAACACAAAAATCCCGATTTTTTTTACTGTTTCGGCAAATACTCTGCTCCAGACCAGTCTTCGTAGAATGGGCATAACTCTCTCATCCGAGCTCCGATTGAGATGATTCAAGATGCTATGGAATTATAAGAAAGAGATATACAACTTTCATGTTTTGAGTTTTGAGAGATATTGACTGCATCAAGGTCGAAATCGCGCTTGAAGTTGCAGCCAGTGCACTGTTCACGCGCACTGTTCACAGCCTGTTTCATTCATTTTTTTCCATTTCCAATCCATTCCTAAACCAACCAAATCCATTCCAAACCTCTCCAACACATATTTCTACACCAAACCTATTTAATACAACTTTTAGGACCTAAAATTTCCTATTTTCACTTATAAAAAACCAAATTTCAACTATTATTTTAAATCTCTATTTTTCCAATCTACCAAATTCAAACACACATCACTACACATATCCGAATTTTTACAACAATTATTTACTATATATCTATATACATATATAAAATAAAATGCGGGGTGTTACACTACTAGCAAAAGAGCAAGCAAAAAATAAATGATTATGCTTTCCACATCTCTACGACAAAAAACACAAGAGACCCTTTGTAAGATACCATAATAAAAAAGTTTATCTTGCGTTGGTAATCTTTCCTGCACAACAAGCCACATAATAAAGCTAAATCTTATAACTACTCTAGGAAACCAAACAATCTTGGCCCAGACTCGTTGATGCCCCTTAACCCTAAAACATTCTCATGCAGACTGAGTGGAAAAAGGTAAGAATTTGAATTGGGCAGCCATAGCACATTATCTTTCAAGTTCGAGTCAAGTTTCCAACTAGGAGGAATCCCTCTTTGCACATCCAGCAGTTCCTCACTTGTCATATCAGGCCACACCCAATGTGAGTTGTTGACAATACTACTAACTCGAGAAGCTGAGAAATAGTATATATGGCAGTTTTCTTAATACAAATGCACTCATTAAGGTAATTGGATGATGATTTTTTTGTGTAATTTAAGTCAGTCAAATATTTTACGAATATCTTGAAATAAATATATAGTATAGACTTGCAATAGAGGATGGAGAATAACCCTAGTGTGCTTGACGAAGTGCCTATATCTCTTCTGAGGTCTACCACTAATTATTTTAGGAGGCCTTCAAATATGTGTAAACAGTATCCCTCCATGTCCAGCAAACTCAAAAAAAAAAAAAAAAAAAGGTCAAACGTTTTACAGATGAGACAAGCTCGAAATAAGTGAATTTGCATCTAAATTATCTTGCACGTGGAAAAATATTTTGAGATTTTAATACTTTTCATATCCATAACCAAATAAGTGAATTATACAATTAGTGGGAATAATAGCAGTGTATTTAGCCAAGCACAAATCCAATTAGGAAATGGTTATGCTAAAAAAGTTTGGTGTGTAAATTGAGTTGAAGGCCAAACTTTTTGAAATTGTCATTATTTGTATTTATCGAATCAATAAAAATAAACAACTCTACCTCCACAAAACAATTCTGTAAACTGAACCATTATAATTAGTGTTCGAGAAATTCACGTGAATAATTGTAATCACATAAGACAGCATAATACATTGTTTGCAATTACTATATCACTTGTACATCAAACAACCCTTAAGAAGAAGTTAAAAAGACAAATCTATATCTATACTACTAATAAAAGTGGTTTAAGTGAAAAAATTTTGATTTCCTTATTTATCCTTCAATAATTCTATAATATTTACTTTATCCTTTTTAAGTGGTTTAAGAGAAAAATTTTGATTTTCTTATTTATCTTTCAAAAATTATATAATGTCTACTTTATCCATTTTTGAGGAATTTTTTATTTTTTTATTAGTTGCATTAATTCAACTAATAAATTCATTGTTTGATTTTTGATTATCTTCTTTCCAAACAATATAAATTCGATCCAAATTCAATTTGAACAACATGATCTGGATCCAATTCAATTGTCTAACAAATTTTATTTTTCATAGTGCATATATGAATCTGTTAAAATAGGTATCCGTTCTAATCCGAATAAGTTGATTATAGACGATTTTAACATTTAACACATGGATTTGTACTCAAGTTTATTAAATAATCACCAAATTACATCATATGTTTGTAGGTACGTAGTGCATATCCAAATACAATAAAAAATAAATATTGAAATAGATCTAATAATCTATACTACTTTTGAATGTCAATACTTGCACATAAGAAAAAGGGTAACATAAAAAACTGTAATTCAACCAAAAACTGTAACATCAAACCGATCAATGTACACAAGAAAAAGGGTGTGCCCATGCCAGCACAAAATTCTTTGATGTAAATTAACTCTAAAAAGGTATAACATAACATTAATGTTATATTAATTTAAAAGAAAAAAATTAACGACAACAAAGTTTTTGATGCAAAAACGTGATATCATTGTTTACTTACAAGCTTTAAAAGCCCATCAATTCTCAATTGGGATTTTTGAAAATAAAAATCAAATTACTAATAAATTATTGTGGAAAAGGGTAACTAAAAATATCATTTGCATAAAAAAGACAAATGGTGTTGTACCTTTCTTTCTCCTTCCAAAGTAGTGACACAACCAAATGAAGAAAAAATTCAAGGTCTAGGCCTTTATTCTAACAAGATGCCTATAACTTTGCATTATCATGACAATTTAGAACATTAATTTAGCAGAAATAAAATAAATACACCACCTAATTGAAATCTAGAGATGGAATGGAAAACCATGCTTTTTTTCTTTTTTCTGCAGAGCAAAGCTATAGAATGGTTTTTTTTTTTTCACGTGGAGTAGCTAAAAATGTGATTTTCCTATGTGTTTTAAATATTTTGTGTCTAAAATTGGTGTCACTTCAATTAGTTCATATGATTAATCCTTCACAGAAGCATCAATTATCGCAAGTCAAAACTTAATCATAATAATAAGCAAAAATAGTTGAAGATAAAATAAAGGTAAAGAAACATTACATATCTAAATATCAATAGTGATGCCAAAAAAAAGGAAAGAAAATACAAATGGAGGGGTTGTACGAAGTTCAACTATTTCACCCACACCATTCTATAGATCTCAAAAATGAGGTTAGTGATTAAATAGGTGAATTGAACACTCAGAAATTCAAGCTACAATTTATCATTTAGGAAGCTCAATGTATATACCTAAGCTACCATCCAAATATCCCCAAATAACTTTATTTCTAATGCCAAATATGTGAATTTGAACTCAAGGCATATGCTTGATCAAAAGAGAAAAAAACTCAAGACATATACATAACATAATCACACATATACTGGACCAAGACCTTGAAACTCAATAAGACACCTAATTCCTATGCATTTCAAAAATGAAAATAACAATCATAATGAAAGTATTGTCATACAATAGTGCAATACTTTATGTAGTTGTGACTACTGCAAATGCAATTTTTATGAAAGAACCTGGAATGCATAACCTTGAAAATAAAAATAAAACATAACAATTGAGAAAAAAATACAAAATACTAAAATAAGAAACACAAAATTGAATGAAGTAAACAAAGTTACATTGTAAAGAGTAATGGAGTGTGATAACGATAATTTCACTAGTTTTTTTTATTGTAGGAAGAGAAGGAAGAATGTAATTTGAAGGTTCACTACTACTATAATAAGAGTGGGATTATGCAGTGGGCTGGTTGAGGAGTACTGAATCCCATAATCGCCTGTGATATTGTACAAGCGGGTGAATATGAGAATAGTCCTATGAAGAAACGATATGTGGGAGTAGTCACATTATGAACCATGGAATATGATATAAAAAATTAACACAAATCTAAAATATTTGGTAATGATTCCTTGAGGACTTCTCAATTAATATCCTATTGCAGTAATTTTTTTTTTTGCACATAACCAACTGCATATTAAAAAATTATATCATCCCAAAATAATTAAATTCATTGATTATATAACAAAACTACATATAACAGATATATAGGCAAAGAAGCTCAAGCAAGTATTGAGTTGTTGATGAAGTTGGATAAGTTTTAATCCAAAAAAAAACAATCTATTCACCTGGGTTGTCACGCCTCGAATTTCCACAAACCCGAGAGTGAGTGAAAAGGAAGAAGAAAAGTAATGAAAGGTCATTAGGTTGGATAAATTGATTTTTTTCCCAAAGTTTTCAAGCCACTTTTCTTCAATTTTTAGCCTATTTCTTCAAGGTTTCTAAACCCCTCCTTTTGACATCCTTCCCACCTATTTAAAAGGTGTTTTACACACTTAACAAGTCTTTTAATTTTTCATAAAATTTCGACATAACCTATTTTGTTTTCCAAGCCTTTTTTCCACCTAATATTCACAGTACTTCATATGTATAAGTATATCACAACCCACCCTCAATTGGTGGCCTCAATTTATGTAAATTAAACATACATCCCTTGTTTTCAACATAAACATCTAGTTGTCTCAATATACAAATATGATACTCATTAAATAAAGATATCACACATATCAATTGGGTTTACACTCTTACACTTTAAAATGGTCCAAGGCCTATAATCCACTACTTTTCCAAACTAAAATACAAGTCATTTGGACTTATGCCCATACATACAAAATATGCCCCAAGGGCCAAATATCCATTCAAGTCTCTTTCTTCTCCTTCCTTTAAGACTTTCTCAAGTCTCAAGTACCGGGAGTCTCATCTATAATATGATATCCCACGAATGGGTCAGCTTAACTACTGGTATGACAAAATGCTAATGCTAGGAACAAATTTAAGACGTGGCATGTGCAAGTGTACATTTTAAAAGCTATAACCCCGTAATCCCTTTTATGCTATGCAATGTCAATATGGATGACACACACATGCAACTCCATGCCACCCATGTCTCGCTTCACGGTCCGCCCCCGTCAGCCCGCGAGTACTGTCATTGGCCAGATTTTGGGTTTTTCACCACAGGATCTACACCCTCATAATGCTGCCTTGATTTTTCTGAATGTAAATTCTATGGAACATTTCATCAACACATGACATATAACTTAAAATATGCCTCATTTATAAGGTAAATCTTAACTTCAAATTCACAACACTTTGTCTACATGAATGTGAGACACAATTCAATGAATTAAACATATGATCAAGTTTCATGTTCATTACTTTCACAATTTCTCAAAGAAAATACAAATACACAAACTACCAACTCATGGAATAATTCATAACTCTCAAACCACAAGAGATTCTCTACATAAACATAAGCTAGCATATAATAATCCAACATAGATGCAAGGTACACCTTTATTATAGTAACAAATTGTCAAGAAACTCAAAAAACACAAAAGTACCTAAACTACTAACTCTAAGTTTTCAAAGCAACTACCACCTAAGTGATTTTCTAACATCAAGTAAACACCTAAATCATTCAATCAACACATAGAAAGGCAAGGAAACTTAAATCTATTCCTAACTTAGCAAAATATCATACCTAAAATGATTTTTCTCAAACCAAGGGAGTTGTGTTCGCTGTATAGCCGAACCGATCAGTGAGAATATAGCCCTTGTTGAGAGGAACAACTTCCTAGAAGGAAGTCTTGCAAGAATCTTGGCCTAGGAGTGTGTTTTGGTGGCTTGAAGCTTGGAGAACCTAGGGTTTTTCTTCACTTTCTTTCCATGAACGTGTACTGCCCTTATCCAGACCAAAAAATGATATTTTTACACTAAGGGGGCTGTATTTATAGTGGAGGGGCAAAGGTGCAAAATGACCATTTTATCCTTGATGAATTCGGGACCCTGTTACACTACAACCCGTCTCAAAATGCCTCAATTCAACATTTTGCTTTAACCAAAGTTTTTAAAATTATTTTAAATGAAAATTTTCAAAAAAATAGATTTTTTGCTTGTGGTCGGTCCCACCTGGGCCACCCGGGATGCCCGTTTGGTCCAATTTTTTAAAATATTTCTATTTAGGCTTAAATTCACACAATAGGTCTATTTTAACATTCTAAGTATGTTTCTCTTCTATGACATACTCAAATTATTCTCCTAAATACGACTTATTCCTAAATGATGCATATGTAGTGTCCTACCGACAAATGGTGCATGAATAGTGCCCTACCGGCAAAGCGAAAGCTTTATTCTCATTTTTATCAGATCTCTACATGGGTATCCTCATCTAATTTATCTGATCACTTGTGATGGCAAACCTTATCTATTGCTTTCAAGATATGACAAACCAACGACTGGCTACATTCAACAAACAAGTTGACAAAATTAGTTGCAAATCAAGAATTGAGAGAGAGAAAAAGCATATTGAATAACTTTGGAATAGAGAAAATGTAGAACACCCACTGTTACATGATCATGGCTATCTGTCATATTGATTGTTTGTGTCATTTCTTTTAAAATTCTTACCTGCCCATCTACAAACCGTAAATGGTAGTGGTAGAGATGCGGCGTCTGAGGCTTGTATTGAAGGTGAGTGTCCATTGGATTGTCTTACGTTGTACATAGAAAATCGAGAATATTTAGAGCCTCTTAGAGAGCATTAAAGAGAGAGGAGATGGTGAAAAGGGGAGTTTTTGATTGTTTTTACCCAATAATGAATCGCATGGTAATGAATAGGAGAGAGAGGGGGAGAGAGAGAGGAAGAGACTGTTACAAGAGGAGGGAGAGAGAGAGAGAGGAAGAAGTTGTGTTGGAACAACAATAGGATTCCGAACCAGTAGGTTTAGCTGAAGATGATAATTTGGGTTTAATATATAATTGATTTTGAGGATAAGAATGACATAGTTGTATTGTTGGAGGGAAAAGATGAAAAAAAAAATAGGTTTTTGTAACGCCCCAAATACCACCCTGGACGACATTACATTCAATAACCATTCATATCATGAGAGCAACTAATAAATCCATAAATAACCAGGGGTCCTTAATTTAACAAAATTCGGGCAGAGTCTCCTTTGTTCGGGGAGCTCTACTCAAAACACAACCTGTGCAATTCTACTGTAATTACCACACCGGGTCCATTTAACTACCATAAAATCAATACATCAAATTTACATGTTATCCCAAAAGAATAGGCCAAGCTAGGGCCTTTACATCCCCACAAAAGTACTATAATACACAGCGGAATGTACAAAATAAAACTAGGCTATACAATTCTCCCAAAAGATTATCCAAGTCTATAACAAAAGAAAGGGAGGGGGGGTCGCTCTACGCGTCCACCTCGGGATCCACGCTCTATTCTGTCGGAGTCTCCCAATGTGTCGGCCCCTCGACTCCCAGCTCCTCGTCAAAGGCAAAATCTGAAAGGTGGGGAAGTAAGGGGGGGGGGGGGGGTGAACACAAGGCTCTGTAGGAGGATCCTTCCAAACCCATTCAAGGTTTTGAAATCAAGTAAAACAGGTAGGTCACATTTCGCACATACATATAAATAAATTTCTAAAATAAAATAAGGACATTTTAAAGGAGATCTCAAGTTTGTACAATAATAAGGAATTGAAAGAGAATAAAACCACGTTTAATTGACAAACAATTTCCAACATAATCCACTCCACCATACACCATTTCCACAAGTTATCGCGGCACCCCATACTACCCGAAACTCTTGGAGAAATAATATTTGGTACAATGAACAATAATTTCTATTTGGTACCACTCAAGTAGGTTGTCGCTTCTCATGAATCTACCCGACGATTCTACCTCGTTCACCCATTTCCACTAACAATCACAGACCAATTTAGGAAGGGCGTGTACCGTCTCATACAGCATTGACGAGATCCTCCCAAGGTGTCTAGTGTACTAACCCTTTTCCCTGGTATCCGTGAACAATAGTGGTCACTGTCACCACAATGATCCACTACGAGCATTAGGCAACCATCTCACCCCCCATTGGGATAAACTAACATCTAACGCTCTACGGCAGTTTTCGAAGGTAATCCAAGTCCCTCACAACACCATACACAAGAGTGACATACCAACAATATACTCAATCTCATATACAAGCAAATTCCATGATTTTCCCCAATTTTCACAAGCAAGATACATAATAGAACAATTTAAGAAAACATACCCATTTCGCAAATCATGTTACAAGAGACAAGTTTAAAGGAAATAAGCATGAAATCATCAATACAATCATTTTACTACCCAACACAAAGTTCTAGAATTTTCGAAATCAAGATGATGTGAAGATATAGAAAAAAATTCATATTTCCCCAAAAAACTAGAGTTTGATGGATTTCCAACCATCATTTTGTTCAAATCATGTGAATGTTTGTAAACATACCAAGGAACAAGGAACCCATAACAAATACATACTATTAAGAGCCAAATTCTACATGTATAATAACCCTAACATCAATGGACAAGAATGGAAGAAAACCCTACCTCAATGTTCTTGAAAACTTAGGTTTAGTGTGAAGAAGATGAAGATTTGATCTTCTTTGAA
Organism: Ilex aquifolium; assembly: GCA_951799425.1. Taxonomy (NCBI): domain Eukaryota; kingdom Viridiplantae; phylum Streptophyta; class Magnoliopsida; order Aquifoliales; family Aquifoliaceae; genus Ilex; species Ilex aquifolium. The sequence continues at coordinate 23,509,088 of OX637394.1, read as the reverse complement.
GTATAGATCTCCTCTTGATCTTGTGTTTTATCCTTCTCTCTTCCTCTATAATCTTTCCTAGGGTTAAGAGGTGTGGGGGTGTGAGGGGAGTGAAAGAAATGAGAGCAAATGAGATGAAAATGAGTTTATACATAGCAGCCCCGAAAAACACTGTTCACAGCCTGTTTTGGGTTTCTCCAAATTTACGATTTTGCCAGTAAGAATCTCAAATTTGATCCATATGACTACCCTAAGGTTTTTCGACGTTCCGGATTCATTTTTAATGTTATTTTAACCTAAAAACATTTATTTTTATAATTTATTTCAAACTAAAATAAATTTACACTCGAAACATTAAAATTACTATCCAAGGAACATCATAGTGCAGAGTTTTGGTCAACTTCGGAGAATAAACTGATTTGACTCAGGTATTTCTAGTATGTGTGACCTATATGGTTGGAAATATATACGAGTTAGGGTTCTAACAAAAATAACGGTGCGTAATTTGGACTTTCCAACAAAGAGTTATGATCAAATTGGTGAAAGGTAGTCTGCCGGACTGTTTCGACATCGCTTCGTTATCTGGGTATAAATCTCTCATCCGAGCTCCGATTGAGATGATTCAAGATGCTCTGGAATGCTAAGAAAGATTTCTACAACTTTCATGTTTTGAGTTTTGAAAGATATTGACTTCATCAAGGTCTAAATTGGGCTTGAAGTTGCAGCCAGTGCACTGTTCACTGTTTCATCCATTTTCCATTTCCAATCCATTCCTAAGCCAACCAAATCCATCCCAAACCTCTCCAACACATATTTTTACACCAAACCTATTTAATACAAGTTCTAGGACCTAAAATTTCATATTTTCACTTATTAAAACTAAATTTCAACTATTAATTCCACTAATATTTTAAATCTCTACTTTTCCAATCTACCAAATTCAAACACACATCACTACACATATCCCCATTTTTACAACAATTATTTACTATAAATCTATATGCATATATAAAATAAAATGCGGGGTGTTACAATCCACCCCCCCTTAAAGAAAGTTTCGTCCTCGAAACTTACCTCAAGTAGCGAACAAATATGGATATTTTTCTCGCATCTCCCACTCCGGTTCCCAAGTTGCTTCTTCCACGCCATTGTGTTGCCACAGGACTTTCACCAGCTGGATTACCTTGTTGCGAAGCACTTTCTCCTTGATATCAAGAATCTTCACTGGCTGCTCTTCATAGGTGACTCCATCTTGCACTTCAATATCCTCCAAATCCAAGACATGTGACGTATCTGGTTGACACTTCCTCAACATCGAAACGTGGAACACGTCATGAACTCCTGACAACGGTGCTGGTAGTCGAAGTTGGTATGCTACTTTGCCCACTGTCTTGATCACTTCAAATGGACCGATGTACCTTGGAGCGAGTTTTCCTTTCTTGCCGAATCTAAGTACGCCCTTCTTGGGTGACACTTTGAGAAATACAAAATCTCCCTCCTTGAATTCCAAAGGCCTTCTTCTCCTATCCGCATAGCTCTTTTGTCGACTCTGTACTGTGCGTAATCTCTCCCGAATGAGCTGAATCTTTTCCGTTGTCTCCCGCACAATCTCGGGCCCAAACATACTACTCTCTCCGGCTTCCAACCAACACGTCGGGGATCTACATGGTCTTCCATACAAAGCTTCATACGGTGCCATCCCGATACTCGCTTGGTAGCTGTTGTTGTACGCAAATTCCACCAACGGTAAGTGATCGCTCCAACTCCCTTTGAAGTCCAACGCGCAAGCCCGTAACATGTCTTCCAAAATCTGTATCACTCTCTCGGATTGGCCATCTGTTTGAGGGTGAAAGGCTGTGCTGAAATGTAACTCTGTCCCCATAGCTTGTTGTAGACTTTGCCAAAAACGAGCCACAAAATGAGAATCGCGATCCGACACGATAGAAAGTGGAACTCCATGCAATCGAACAATCTCTCGAATGTACAGTCTGCTCAAGGTCTCTAACGAGTTTGTGGTCTTCATCCCCAAAAAGTGAGCTGACTTGGTGAGTCGATCTACGATAACCCATACGGCGTTATGCCCTCTTGAATTCCGCGGAAAACCCGACACGAAGTCCATGGTGATATGATCCCACTTCCACTCCGGGATAGGCAGAGACTGTAATAATCCTCCAGGTCGTTGGTGCTCAAGCTTCACTTGCTGACATACGGCACACCTTGAAATGAACTTTGCTACATCCTTCTTCATTCCCCTCCACCAATATTGTCGTTTCATATCTCTATACATTTTTGTACTCCCCGGATGTATAGAGAACTTCGATCGGTGGCACTCTCCCAACACTTCTTCCCTCACTTGGTCGTCGTTTGGCACGCATAATCTTCCCCGAAACTGTAACTCCTCATTCTTTATAGACCAATCCTCAACAATCTCATTCCTCTCCAATTTATCCCGAATTTCTGTCAACTCGGGATCTAACCGTTGCAACTCCACAATCCTTTGTCGGAGAATTGGTTGAGCTACTAGGTTAAACAAACATGGTCGATCCTCCGGTCCATCGACCCATAGATCAAACTCCTCTAACGTATCAATCATTTTCCACCGTTGAGCTGCAAGGACATTGATTTCACCCTGAGACTTCCTACTCAATGCATCCGCTACTACATTAGCCTTCCCCGGATGATAATTGAGAGTGAAGTCGTAATCTTCTAAGTACTCAATCCACCTTCTCTGCCGGAGATTCAATTCTTTCTGTGTGAACACATACTTGAGGCTTTTATGATCCGAGAACACTTGAAATTTCTCTCCATACAAGTAACACCTCCACAACTTAAGAGTAAAAACCACAGCGGCTAGCTCCAAGTCGTGAGTGGGATAGTTCTGCTCATGAATCTTGAGTTGTCTCGAGCCATAAGCAACCACCTTGCCTCCTTGCATCAACACACATCCCAAGCCTCGTAGTGAAGCATCGGTGTAAACATCGTAACCTTCCCCACTGTTTGGAATAATGAGGATCGGTGCCGTCGTCAACTTTTCCTTCAAGGTGCGAAAAGCTAATTCACACGCTTGAGTCCACACAAATTTCTCCCCCTTCTTGGTAAGGCGAGTCATCGGCATCGCAAGCTTGGAAAAACTTTCCACAAACCTACGATAGTAGCCGGCTAACCCCAAGAAACTACGTATTTCTGTCACGTTCTTTGGTGGTTCTCATTGCGTCACGGCCTCAATCTTCGAGGAATCAACCGCTACCCCTTGCTCGGACACAACATGGCCAAGGAACTTCACTTCCTTCATCCAAAACTCACACTTGCTCCTCTTCGCATATAACTTATGTTCTCTCAATGTTTGTAGCACAACCGAGAGATGATGTGCATGTTCTTCTTGTGTCCGGGAATAAATCAATATGTCATCAATAAACACTATGACAAATTGATCTAGATATGGCCGGAATACCCTGTGCATCAAATCCATGAAGGCTGCTGGAGCATTAGTCAATCCGAACGACATCACCGTATACTCGAAGTGACCATACCGAGTACGAAAAGCAGTCTTAGGAATATCCTCCTCCTTGATACGCAGTTGATGGTACCCGGTGCAGAGATCAATCTTGGAGTAGAACTTAGAACCCCTCAACTGATCAAATAAATCATCAATGCGCGGCAAGGGATACTTGTTCTTCACCGTCACCCGATTCAACCGTGGTAATCTGTGCATAACCGAAGTGTTTCATCCGTCTTCTTCACAAAGAGGACCGGGGCTCCCCAAGGTGAAGTGCTCAGACGGATGAATCCAATTGCCAGCAAGTGGTCCAATTGCTTCCTTAGCTCCTTCAACTCCAAAGGCGCCATCCGATAAGGAGCAATAGAAATAGGTTCGGTTCCCGGATAAAGATCGATTGCGAACTCAATCTCTCTCTGTGGCGGTAACCCGGGTAATTCATCTGGGAAGACATCCAGAAAATCCGATACAATCAACACCATACCCGATTGGGATCTATCCCGATCATCTCCCATCAAGCTAGCCAAGAAACTCAAGTGGCTCCCTGCCTTAGCTTTTAAGAATTTACTTCCCGTAGTAGGAAATGGATGGAAAGAATCTCGGTTATTCACAAAACTGAAAATGACTCCTCCCGACAATTGAAATGTAATCCGCTTGCGGAAATAATCCATTACCGCCCGAAAAGCGGATAACAAGTTCATCCCAAAAATCACGTCATACCCCTTCATCTATAAAGCAATCAAATCCACAATCAATTCGTGCTCCCCAATACGAAGCACACAACCCTTGCAGACTCGGCTAGTACCCAACTGTTCTCCCGTAGGCAAGTCAACAGTCAAGGCATGTTCTAACTTCTCAAAACCCAATCCCAAATTCATAGCATATGCAGTACGTATAAAAGAATGAGTAGCACCGGGATCGAATAAGATTTGGGCCCAAGAATTGTAGAGAAGAATGATACCTTCCACAACGGCATTGGAGGCATCCTCCTCCGGTTGGGTTAAGGCAAATACCCTCCCCGGATTGGCATCACCGGGGGCTTGAGCTCTCAATGGTCTCGGTGGTGGAGGGGGCTTATTTGCATTTGATGGCCCGGCTGATTGATTGGTCTTGGGTGGAAGCGACGGGCAGTTGTTTCGGAAGTGCCCTACACCTCCACATGCAAAGCATTGACGAGGGTCAGTGCTTGGTCTAGTCGGGGCATGCCCCTCTCCTCGGACTGTAGGAGGTCTCTGCCCGACCGCCTGATCGGGGCGACGGTATGGTAACGCCCTCGGTGCTCCACTACTACTGGCACCTGTACGGATCGGGCCTCCTCTAGCATAGCTCTGTCTCCTCTGAGAGCCATCAATGTCTCTCTCCACCAATGCCGCTCTGTCAAGCAAATCTCTGTAATCCCGGATTCTGAGTGCCACAAGCTTCTCTCTGATGGTCGGTCTCAAACCTTGCTCGAAGCGCTTGGCCCTCCTATCCTCGGTGGATATGAACTCTGAAGCATAACGGGATAGCTCATCGAACCTCCTCTCATACTCAGCCACGGTCATACTACCCTGCCGCAAGGCTAGAAAGTCTACACTCATCTTATCTCTGACAGACTCTGGAAAATACTTGTCGTTGAAGCTTTGCTCAAACTCCTCCCAAATGAGCGTATCAGTGTCCCTCCTCTTCTTCACTGACTCCCACCAGTAATCGGCCTCCCCTTCCAACAAGTAGGTAGCCAAGCCAACCCGAAGGTCCCCGGCGATCCCCATACCATCACAAATTTTTTTCACCCGGCGGATCAATCTATCCGCATCTAAGGGATTGGAGCTCCCTTGGAAGGTGGGTGGGTGTTGCCGTAGAAATTCTCGAAGAGCCACCATCCTTCGGTTCTCATCGCCGTTGCCCGGTACTTGGACTAAAGGACGAACTCCACCGTTGTGGTGGTTGTTCCCACCTGGTTGTTGCACTAGAGTGGTGAGTTCCCTTAAGCATTGGTAAATACCCTGTATGGCGTCGGGAGGTGGTGGAGGTGGTGGATTTGCTTGACCTCCACGACCACGACCACGACCACGCCCACGTCCACGTCCACGTAACCGTTCACCGTCCATCCTGCACATCAATTCACAATTTAGTTTCATTGATGTACAAGACATCCTAAATATCACTTTAATCTAAAGCATAAGGTTCATTTAAAATTAGACCAACAATTTCCTTCAACCTAATCCTACTTCCCTAGTGCTAATCCATAACCTACAGCTCCCATGTAAGACCTAAAGCCTAGGCTCTGATACCATTTCTGTAACGCCCCAAATACCACCCTGGACGGCATTACATTCAATAACCATTCATATCATGAGAGCAACTAATAAATCCATAAATAACCAGGGGTCCTTAATTTAACAAAATTCGGGCAGAGTCTCCTTTGTTCGGAGAGCTCTACCCAAAACACAACCTGTGCAATTCTACTGTAATGACCACACCGGGTCCATTTAACTACCATAAAATCAATACATCAAATTTACATGTTATCCCAAAAGAATAGGCCAAGCTAGGGCCTTTACATCCCCACAAAAGTACTATAATACACAGCGGAATTTACAAAATAAAACTAGGCTATACAATTTTCCCAAAAGATTATCCAAGTCTATAACAAAAGAAAGGGAGGGGGGGTCGCTCTACGCGTCCACCTCGGGATCCACGCTCTCTTCTGTCGGAGTCTCCCAATGTGTCGGCCCCTCGACTCCCAGCTCCTCGTCAAAGGCAAAATCTGAAAGGTGGGGAAGTAAGGGGGGGGGGGGGTGAGCACAAGGCTCTGTAGGAGGATCCTTCCAAACCCATTCAAGGTTTTGAAATCAAGTAAAACAGGTAGGTCACATTTCGCACATACATATAAATAAATTTCTAAAATAAAATAAGGACATTTTAAAGGAGATCTCAAGTTTGTACAATAATAAGGAATTGAAAGAGAATAAAACCACGTTTAATTGACAAACAATTTCCAACATAATCCACTCCACCATACACCATTTCCACAAGTTATCGCGGCACCCCATACTACCCGAAACTCTTGGAGAAATAATATTTGGTACAATGAACAATAATTTCTATTTGGTACCACTCAAGTAGGTTGTCGCTTCTCATGAATCTACCCGACGATTCTACCTCGTTCACCAATTTCCACTAACAATCACAGACCAATTTAGGAAGGGCGTGTACCGTCTCATACGGCATTGACGAGATCCTCCCAAGGTGTCTAGTGTACTAACCCTTTTCCCTGGTATCCGTGAACAATAGTGGTCACTGTCACCACAATGATCCACTACGAGCATTAGGCAACCATCTCACCCCCCATTGGGATAAACTAACCTCTAACGCTCTACGGCAGTTTTCGAAGGTAATCCAAGTCCCTCACAACACCATACACAAGAGTGACATACCAACAATATACTCAACCTCATATACAAGCAAATTCCATGATTTTCCCCAATTTTCACAAGCAAGATACATAATAGAACAATTTAAGAAAACATACCCATTTCGCAAATCATGTTACAAGAGACAAGTTTAAAGGAAATAAGCATGAAATCATCAATACAATCATTTTACTACCCAACACAAAGTTCTAGAATTTTCGAAATCAAGATGATGTGAAGATATAGAAAAAAATCCATATTTCCCCAAAAAACTAGAGTTTGATGGATTTCCAACCATCATTTTGTTCAAATCATGTGAATGTTTGTAAACATACCAAGGAACAAGGAACCCATAACAAATACATACTATTAAGAGCCAAATTCTACATGTATAATAACCCTAACATCAATGGACAAGAATGGAAGAAAACCCTACCTCAATGTTCTTGAAAACTTAGGTTTAGTGTGAAGAAGATGAAGATTTGATCTTCTTTGAAGTATAGATCTCCTCTTGATCTTGTGTTTTATCCTTCTCTCTTCCTCTATAATCTTTCCTAGGGTTAAGAGGTGTGGGGGTGTGAGGGGAGTGAAAGAAATGAGAGCAAATGAGATGAAAATGAGTTTATACATAGCAGCCCCGAAAAATACTGTTCACAGCCTGTTGTGGGTTTCTCCAAATTTACGATTTTGCCACTAAGAATCTCAAATTTGATCCATATGACTACCCTAAGGTTTTTCGACGTTCCGGATTCATTTTTAATGTTATTTTAACCTAAAAACATTTATTTTTATGATTTATTTCAAACTAAAATAAATTTACACTCGAAACATTAAAATTACTATCCAAGGAACATCATAGTGCAGATTTTTTGTCAATTTCGGAGAATAAACTGATTTGACTCAGGTATTTCTAGTATGTGTGACCTATATGGTTGGAAATATATACGAGTTAGGGTTCTAACAAAAATAACGGTGCGTAATTTGGACTTTCCAACAAAGAGTTATGATCAAATTGGTGAAAGGTAGTCTGCCGGACTGTTTCGACATCGCTTCGTTATCTGGGTATAAATCTCTCATCCGAGCTTTGATTGAGATGATTCAAGATGCTATGGAATGTTAAGAAAGAGCTCTACAACTTTCATGTTTTGAGTTTTGAAAGATATTGACTGCATCAAGGTCTAAATTGGGCTTGAAGTTGCAGCCAGTGCACTGTTCACGTGCACTGTTCACTGTTTCATCCATTTTCCATTTCCAATCCATTCCTAAGCCAACCAAATCCATCCCAAACCTCTCCAACACATATTTTTACACCAAACCTATTTAATACAAGTTCTAGGACCTAAAATTTCATATTTTCACTTATTAAAACTAAATTTCAACTATTAATTCCACTAATATTTTAAATCTCTACTTTTCCAATCTACCAAATTCAAACACACATCACTACACATATCCCCATTTTTACAACAATTATTTACTATAAATCTATATGCATATATAAAATAAAATGCGGGGTGTTACAGTTTTTTAGATAGGTTGGCTTTTTAAAGTAGTATAGATAAAAATATATAATTTATTGTATTAGTGTGTAATATTACATATAATTCATTGTTCTAATGTATAATATGTATATATGAATCATTATATACAATGTATTGTATATATACATATATCATATTATTACATACATGTATAACTATTATATTATTTATACATGAATCCTAATTATTGGACACATGTATAAGTTAGATACATATATATTATGTATGGATTTATGAGTTATATGCATGAATTCTAAAAGGTTCTAAGAGCTTATAAATAGGACTTCCAAGTTGAGCATTTGAACATGAATATGACATCATACAACACATTATAACACTTAATAACATACTATACACACTTGAGAGTTTAGGCCAAAGAAGGGTGTTTTTATGGGAGAGCTTTGGACTTAACCACTTATGCAGAGTTATTTAGAGTCATACAACGAAACTGTTGGATTGTTGTATCCTGGAGGAGACAAGTCATATGATAAGGTCTACTGCATCGGATTTTGGGCTTTGTCATCTGCAGAGGGCTTGAATCTCCTTAAAGAGAGTGAGATACCCGCGCCTCAGTCTTGATTGTTTTTGTATTAAGTTTTATTATTTTGTATTTTACTTCTCAATTTATTGCAATTACAACAACAGAGTTAGATAACTTCAATGCATTTTCTCTCAATTTCCAACTCTCTCTTCAATCAGCTGTTGTGTCTTTTTCTGTTACAGACTACTACATATGTATGCTCTTCGGGTTATTCTGCTTTTGGCCACTGTGTCCTGATATTAATGAAGTTCTAGTTTTTTCTCATCAAGAAATGAGCAATGACAACCAACTAGCCTCGGCCTTCAAGTATACCGGTGGATATGCAGTATTAGCCAATTCATTTGCCTTTCTCTATTGTTTTTATTCTCTCTGGTTTCATTTTCTTCTTCTTCTTTTTTTTTTCTTTTTCTGTGCAATTCATTCTCCATTGTACTTTTTATCAATGGTTGTTAGAATTGATGACTTCATTTTTTTTCGTCTCTTCATTATTTTGTCTATGTCTATCTTGATTGCCTTCGTAGGTTGGTCTGAAATTTTTTTTTTTTTTTTGTCACAACTCACAAGGTGATTTTCACTATTGTAATTGTGTAGGGATTTTTTGCAATCTCTCTGTGACCCCTTCTTTTAAAAGTATTTTTGTAATGTTGTTTGGATTAAATTCTACATTTCCTTGGGAAAAAATCAATGAATAACACTTGTCCATCGAACACATCAGCAGGAATTTGTCACATTACATTTATTAATTTAGTGAAAATTGGCCAAAAGTCCAATCAGCTAAGCTTTTAAGTCATTAAATCTAAGCAAAGTATTTGTAAGGTTTTAAGGGCATCTCAAGTATTTTTTTTGCTGTCTAATCCAATTTAATTTAATCCTATTTTTTTAATGACCAATGTACGCTTTAGTGACTTACGTTAGTTTCGTTCTTTTTTTGAAATATTATCTCTTTCTTCTTCACACTCCCTCTTTGTTCGCTCTTCACAACAATTTGATTTCAGAAGATAAATCCAGAGTTTGATCCTTACCAAAAATATAAGTGTCCAAAAAGCAGCAGAGAAACGTTTTTGAAACACTTGGATCAAGCAATTGCTTAGTTTGTTCATGAACACTGTTGAAAGCAACAATGGCAAGAAGAAAGTGCGAGGAGATGACGTTTTCGAATTGAACTGATGAAGGAAGATATATAGAAAGCTGGAAACATGAATACTTTTCTTTTTTAAAAAAATAAATCATTTAATTTTGCATTTCATACATTTATTCTCTGCAAATATAAATCATTTTGTTTTGTAACTTTCATCCAAATATTTGGCTGTCAAAATTTAGTAAACGAAATAGCGAGGTAGATATTTCACTTTCAAAATAGGCAGTAAAAAAACAAAAAATAAAAAATAAAAAAATTCATTGTATTTATTTTATTGTTTAATTTTACTATTCTAGCATATTACACCGTTTCAAAATATTTTGCCCAGTACCCCTAGTAGAAGCTAAGCGCGCTAAAAAACATTGCTTCTATCAGACTTTTTGTGCAATAGTCACCAATAGTGAAGGAGAGGGTTACCATACATACAAGTCTTCCAGATTTCTTACGAAAGCTCTCTATTAAAATGGTCTGTAAAAATAAATTAAACAGTAAAATATTTATTTCACTGTCCAATTTTACTATTCTAGCATATTACACTCTCAAAATATTAAGCAAAAAAAAGGGTCACTCTTTTCTATGCAAATTTTTCAATACAAAGAAATTTCACTGTCTCGTGAAAGTGAAACTGAATTATAAGACCTATTTTACTGTCTTTGGGAATAAAGTCACACATAGTAAGTGAGAGAGAAGCAAGGATTTTCTTCCTCTTTTTTTTTTTTTTTCAAATTCTATGAAAGTTCACTGGTTTTGGAGTTCACTGTTTATATTTTTTCAATATTTTTTGAGTTCACTATTTTTGATATAAATTTCTAAATTTAAATTTTTAATTTTTTTTAGTTCACTATTTGTAAAAAATTTGGACAATGAACTAAGAGTTTCACTCTATTAAATTCTTTGTATATGAAAATATTTTGATCTAAAAGTTTCATTCTATTAAAGTTAACTATTTATGTTTTTTCCAGTATTTTATGAGTGTTTTTTATATATATTTATCAATTTAAATTTTTAATATTTTTGTAGTTCACTGTTTATTCTATTAAAGTTCATTATTTGTAAAAATTTTGTGAACTAAGAGTTTCATTAAATTGATGTTCACTTTTTTTTTTCACTATTTTTAAGTTCACTAGTTTTTCATTGTTTTGAGTGGTGGTGTTGGCGACGATGGTTAGTGGTGCCAGTGGGTGGTGATGACAGTGACGACGGTAGTGGTGGTTGTTTACTATGTTTAGTTCATTATTTTTGAGTTCACTGTATGTGAATTCACAATGAAATAGGAGTTTCATTCTATTAAAGTTCATTATTTTTGAAAATTTTGTGAACTTTGAATTTCATTCTATTAAACTTCACTATTTTGGAGTTCATAATTTATGTTTTTTTTTTTTCAATATTTTGTAGTTCACTAGTTTTTCACTGTTTTGGGTGATGGATTTTGATAGTGGTAGCTGGCAACAATGGTGGCGGAGATGGGTGGTGTTGGTGACAGTGGTGGTTGTCGACTATGTTTAGTTAACTATTTTTGAGCTCACTATATTTAAATTAATAATGAACCTGGAGCTTCATTCTATTGAAGTTCACTGTTTGTAAAAATTTTATGAACTATGGATTTTATTCTATTAAAGTTCACTATTTTTTTAGTTCATTGTTTATGTTTTTTCAATATTTTTGAGTTTTTGTTATATGTTTTTCAATTCAAATTTTTAATATTTTTATAGTTCACTATTTGTAAAAATTTTGGATAGTGAATTAAGAGGTTCATTATATTAAATTTCACTGTTTGTAAAAATTTTGTGAACAAAAAATTTCATTATATTAAAGTTCACCCAGGGCTGGCCCAAGCCTTAGGCAACTTAGTTGTTTGCCTAGGGCCCCAAATTTTAAAGGGCCCCATAATATTTATTTCTTTAGTATAGTAGGTCTAATTTTTTATGTTTTATTTTATATTTTAGATATGATTAAAATTTTTAGGGCCCAAATTTTATTAGTTCAAATCAGTATCTAATTTTATTAAGTCCAAAATTACTCTCTACTTGGTTAGGCCCAAATTTTAGAGGCCTCCATAAAATTTATCACTTTAGTATAATAGTCATTTTTATTTTTATTTTTTGTATTTTAGATATGATTCAAATTTTTAGGGCTCAAATTTTAATAGTTCAAATCAATATCTAATTTTTTTGGGTTCAAAATTACTCTTTCGTGTGAGCTTTGATTTAAATTTTTCTAAATATTTTGGGTGTGTTCATAGTTGTATTTCAGTCACTCACATAGAAAATTTATATTCATTATTTTTTGTGGTGAAAATCTATAAAATTGGTTCATTTTTTGTCTTAATATAAATTTTCAGTCCAAATAATTTATATCCTAAATTGTATATGTTATTAAAGTTTTGTATTTCATGGGTGCACATTACTCATGGGTAAAGAATAATTCTTTGTTCACATATTCTATTATTAAATTACTTGTTGAAAACTTAAATTGATGAAATTTTATTTACAATCAACTAAGAGCGAATGAATTAACAATATTATCTATTAAAAAAATTATTGTCAAAACTTGAGTATAAAAACTTGATCAATATTTTAAATTTTTTTAAAAAATAAAAAATAATTTTTTAAAACATAAAAAATTTATAATAATTAAAAATAAAATATAGTAATAGACAAAATATTTATAGGGCCTCATATACAAATTTTGCCTAGGGCCTCGCTTGACCTTGGGCCGCCCCTGAGTTCACCTCATGATATTAAAGTTTGTTGTTTGTAAAAATTTTGTGAACTAAGAGTCTCATTATATTAAAGTTCACTATTTTTATTTTTTTCAATATTTTTGAATTCACTAGATTTTCACTGTTTTGGGTGGTGATGGTGGGTGGTGGTTGTGGGTTTTGGGTATTGGGTGGCATCGGCAACGGTGGGTGGTTGTGCGTGATGGTTGGCGATTATAGTGGGTGGTGGTGATTGGCGGTGATGGTAGGTGGTGGGTGTTGGTTGGCAACGATGGTGGGTGATTGTGGTGGTTGGCAGTGAAGGTGGGTGGTGGTGGGTAGCAGGTGGTGTTGGTGGGTGGTGGAGGTGGGTAGAGAGAGATAGAGGAGAAAGAATGGCAACAGACAACTAGTGGATAGAGATAGAGGGAGAAGAAAATTACAAAGCTCTCAAAATTAGAGAAAAAACAATAAAATAGACAGTGAAGAGATAAAAAATAAATCTGCTTTGAAAGTGTTATCATTCATGGCAAATTCGTCTTTTTCAATAGACTTATCCTTTTCAACCAAAAAGACTTTCACTTGGTCTTAACGGCGGGCATAAGTTCTGAGCGGTGGACCTCTCACCAAATATTCCTTTTTTATATGTATTTCTTCTCGATTTAAATTTTTAACTTTTTTTAGTTGATTGTTTGTGAAAATTTTGGACAATAAATTAGGAGTTTCATTATATTAAAGTTTAATGTTTGTGCAGAATTTTTGAACTAAGAGTTTCATTTTATTAAAGTTCATTATTTTCGGAGTTCCCTGTTTATATTTTTTAAATATCTTTTGAGTTCACTATTTTTAATATTCATGTCTCAATTCAAAATTTTAATATCTTTACAGTTCACTATTTGTAAAAATTTTGTACAATGAATTAGGAGTTTTATTCTATTAAAATTAATTGTTTGTGAATATTTTGTGAATTGTGAATTTTATTCTATTAAAATTGACTTTTTATTTTTTTTAATATTTTTTAGTTCACTAATTTGTCACTGTTTTTTGTGGGGGTGGTTGGTGGTGATTGTGGTTCTTCACTATGTGTAGTTAACTATTTCAGTTCACTATATTTGAGGTCATAGTGTCCTAAAAGATGCATTTCTTTAATGTTCAATATTATTGAATGAGAAACTTCATTCTATTAAATGTCACTTTTTTTGGAGTTCACTGTTTATATTTTTTTAATACTTTTTGAGTTCACTACTTTTAATATATATTTCTCAATTCAAAATTTTAATATATTGTAGTTCACTGTTGTATATATTTTTTCAATATTTTTATATTCACTAGTTTTTCACTATTTTTGGAGGTGATAATGGTTATGGTGTGCTTTGGTTGGTAGTCGTTGGTGGTGATGGTGGGTGGGGGTGGCGGTGGTTTGTGGCGGCAGTAATAGTGGTGGGGTGCTGGTGGTAGGTTGTGGTTGTGAGACGCCCCTAAAACCGCGGGTCTTTTTGATCACCTATCAACATGCTGAAGTACCTGTGAATGTCGCATAACCCGACACCAGGTCATAACATCCCTTTCACCGGGATCGTAACCAACACAGGATTTGGATAGAGTCTCCCATTTACCGGGCACTCTCAAACGTATAACCTGTGTACATTTCAATCAATTGACCATTTCCAATGTCTAATATACATCAATTTGTCCTTAATATTACTTCATTTACACCCCTTGAACAAAAAGACTCAAGGCCCGAAGGCTTATCAAAGTTATTTTAAATTTTTTAAAATTTTGGAGGAGCTACCGGTAGCTCGTGTACGTGCTACTGGTAGCCGAGTCCTCTGCCAACACACAGCCAATGCAAATTTTTGGAGGAGCTACCGGTAGCTCGTGTACATGCTACCGGTAGCTGAGTCGTCTGAAATTTTTCGCTATCGGTAGATGAACCCAGTTTTCCCTCATCATTCCAACCACTACCTTTACCAAAGCTCCTTCTCCTTCTCCTATTACCCATCTGCTCTCATCTGACCACATTGCCTCCCAGATCCCCAATTTTTGCCCTTGGTTCACCGCTCCTAGGTCTACCCACCAACCCCCTGTTTCTTTCCCTTGCTCATTCAATACACTGCATCTGTTGATTCCCACCATCAATTCAGTCTACCTTTCTCCATTTATTACGCTCTCTCTCTCTTTCCAACACAAGCTCTACTACAAATCCTTCGCACCTACTTCGCACCCATTTCTGAAACCATCGTACAATCAAAATCCACCATCGAACCAGCCATAAATCCTTTATCAAATACAAATTCCAGATCTCCAATGAATATTCAAGAGCTCATCACCGTTGCAAACGAGAAAGCAAAGAATACACAACTCATGACTGAGCATGAAGAGGAACGAGTTCAAGCCTTCACTGCAGAAGTGGTGCCTAATGAATCTTCCAGCAAGCCAGCTAGTGTGGCGAGTAAAGCTCACGTTTCTATGGATGCAACTCAAGTTTCCCAACAAGTTGTTATCCCCATTGCACTTGAGCTATCAAAAAATTAGCAAAGCAAATCTAATTCAAGGGTTGAGACACAGCCAGAACATAGCTCGCTGCAGCACGGTATTGACTGCCAGACGCAGAAACCCAACTTTCCATCCCCATCTTGGAGTCAGGTTTTAAAATCTGGACTGGAAGGAGAAGCTTCAAAGACCTTCAAGGGAACCCAAATTGCAGGTATGTTACCATTGATGAAACTCAAATACTTTGAACCCCTAAAAGAGAATGAGAGGCTTGTGGTATCACCTCCGAAAGAGGTAGGAATGAAAGGAAGTCTTGAATGGCAAAATTGCCTAGTTGGGTATTTTATTGAGAAGAAACTCCCATACTCCTCTGTTAATTTCCTTGCCCACAAAGTATGGGATAAAATGGGCTTGTTAGAGGTTCTAGCGAATGATAAAGGATTTTATTTTTTCAAGTTCATGAATGAAGAGACTAGGAATGCTATTTTTGAAGGGGGACCTTGGCTGTTTGCAGGGAGGCCTTTAATCCTTAAGAGATGGCAGCCATATATAATCCTTGCCAAAGAAGATCACTATGTTATCCCGGTGTGGATTAAGCTATTTAATGTTCCCCTCCAATTTTGGAATGAAGAGGGGCTTAGCTATATTTCTAGTGCTATAGGCAACCACTGTATGCTGACACACTTACTGCAGTGAAGAAAAGACTGAGCTTTGCTAGAGTGTGTGTGGAAATTCAAGCCACAACCAGGCTTATTGAGTCTTTTGATCTCAGGGTGGATGTTGATGGGAAAGATGAGAAGGTGGAAATTAAAGTAGAGTATCAGTGAAAGCCCAAAGTTTGCCAAAGTTGTCACATATTTGGCCATAATGAGTTCTCATGTCCTAAGTTGGTGACTAAAACCACTTGGAAGCCCAAACATACCCAAAAGGATTCTCAACCTCTTGTTGATGGCAATGGTAAGAAAATCATATCCAATGAGGTGGAACCAACAAATGAGATAGTTATGTCAAAGGAGAAATCTCCATTAGATCCTGGATGTTGCAGTAGCAGTGGAATTGAAGCTGCTAAATCCAGGCAGCCCACGCATAGACTACAGGATGAAACCCAGGTGACATTTATCTCACCTGTGGAAGTGCAGATTCCAGCTCAGCTATCTTTACCTACTACATCTTCAAACAGATTTGAGGGGTTGGAAATTGAGGGAGGTAAATTGGTGGTGGATTTGGACTATGCTGCAACCAATTGTGATCATACCCATGGGGAGGCAAGTAAGCAACCTGGGGAGAATAAGAAGAAAAAAGCTAAGAAAAAGTCCTCTGGGAAAAAGAAAGACAAAGGGACTGAGCCCTTCAAACTCAGGCTTCCTCCTCTCCTATGATTAAGTTAGCTTGCTGGAATATAAGAGGACTTAACAAATCCTCTAAGCGGGAAGCAGTGAAGAAATTAATTTTTGAACATCACCTTGATTTAGTGGGGATTGTTGAAACCAAGGTGAGAAGTGTAAATATTTCAGCTATTAGAAATAACATATTTAGACAATGGGAGTTTTTGGCAAACTATAGCAGTCATACTTTTGGTAGGATTTGGGTTGGGTGGAACCCAAACTCGGTGATGGTGACTAAGATATCGGAAACTGATCAAGTGGTGCACTGTGATGTGGTACATTTGGACACTACAACTAAATTTTGTGTATCCCTTGTTTATGGCTCTAATGAGGAGAATGATAGGAGGGACTTGTGGAGAAATCTAGTTTACCATGCCGGTCTTTTTAAATCCAACCCTTGGTTAGTTATTGGGGACTTTAATGCTATAAGAAGCTGCAATGAGAATCATGGTGGACTTAACAGATGGGTGCAAGCTATGGGGGATTTTGATGATTGTGTACAAGAAGCTGAACTTGTTGATTTGAGATACTCAGGGCTTTTCTTCACTTGGAGCAGTAGAAGGGAAGAAGATGCTTGTGTTTCTAGGAAACTTGATAGAGCCCTTGTAAATGAGGCTTGGATCCAGAATTTTGACAAATCAGAAGCTGAATTCTTACCCCCGGGGGTTTCAGACCATAGTCCTGCTTTGGTGAAGATCGGAGAGGATGTGAAAAGGAAGAACTACCCGTTTAAATTCTTTAATTTTTGGGCCGACAGAGAAGATTTTCTGCATATTGTAACTCAAGCATGGCAGGAACCTATTCAAGGTTCAAACCAGTTCAAAGTTTGTTTTAAACTTAAGAAACTGAGAGCGGTGTTTAAAGCAAAGAGCAGGGAAATGGGTGAGCTTTCTACCTCAGTTAGAGTTAAGAAAGCCTTGCTTGATAACTGCCAAAGGAGGCTTGACCTTAACCCTTCAGACTCAGCACTCAGACAAGAGGAGAAACTTTTACTCAATGAATATTTGGAGGCTGCCAAGAATGAGGAAATACTTTACAAGCAGAAGTCCAGAATATTATGGTTGAGTGAAGGAGATAAAAATACCGCCTTTTTCTTTAAAACTATGAACTGCAGAAGGAACAAGAAGAAGATTTTAAAACTGGAATCTGCTGATGGTAGTGTGGTGGAAGGTGAGGATGCAATTAAGGGAGAAGCTATTGATTACTTCCAGAGACTTTTGGGAACTACCAGCAACCTCACTCCTCCATTAGAGAGAAGAGCCTTATTAAGATCTCTGTCGCTTAAGAAGGTCACTGATCAGCAAGCAAATAATATGATCAGAGATATTGATGATGAGGAAATTAAAGAGGTGTTGTTCTCCTTTAATAATATGAAGTCACCTGGACCTGATGGGTTTACTGCATACTTCTTCAAAAAGGCATGGCCTGTGATTGGTAGGGACATGATTGCTGCAGTGAAAGAATTTTTTAGATCTGGAAAATTACTTAAGGAACTCAACTCTACTGTGATTGCCCTTGCCCCTAAAATTCCAAATCCAAACTCAATGGGGGATTTCAGACCCATCTCATGTTGTAACTTGCTGTATAAAGTCATCTCTAAAATTCTGGCAAATAGAGTGAAGGGTGTGCTCCAAGATATTGTAAGCTGTAATCAAACTGCCTTTGTTCAAGGAAGGAAGATTGGGGAAAATATTTTGCTCACTCAGGAACTCCTAAGAGACTACCACAGAAATAGTGGATCTTCTCGATGTGCTATTAAATTGGATATTATGAAAGCTTATGACACATTGGATTGGAAATTTCTTTTGGATGCCCTTGAAGCTTTCCATTTTCCAGAAACTATGAGGAATTGGATTAGAGAATGTATTACTTCTCCTCAGTTCTCTATCAATATAAATGGGGAGATGGCTGGATTCTTTCCAAGCTCTAGGGGCCTAAGGCAGGGCGATCCCATTTCACCTTACCTCTTTGTTCTGGCCATGGAAGTGTTTAGTTCTGTCGTGCTGCAGCAAATCACCTCTAATCCTTCTTTCAGGTTTCATTGGAGATGTAGGAAGATGGCGCTTACTCACCTTCTATTTGCTGATGATGTCTTACTTTTGAGTCATGGTGATGATCAGTCTATAAGAGTTTTGAAAACTGCGATTGACCAGTTTCAAGCCCTCTCTGGGCTTAGAGCTAACCCCTTGAAAAGCTATGTTTTCATGTCTGGGATATCTGACGAGGCAAAAGAGCAGATTGCTAATATCCTTGGATTCCAAATTGGTGCTCTACCTGTGAGATATTTGGGGATCCCATTGGTGTCCACTAGATTCAAGAGGCAATATTGTGAAGCTCTGATGGAAAAAATGGAGTCTAGGGTGAAATGTTGGACCAACAGGTTTCTATCATTTGCTGGAAGGCTTCAATTGATTACCTCTGTTCTCAATAGCACCCAAAATTTCTGGTCAGCCCATATTTTTATTCCCCAACAAGTTCTTGATAAATTAGAAAGAATGCTTAGATCCTTCCTTTGGAAGGGGACTGAACTCAAGCCCACTGGAGCCAAAGTGGCCTGGGAAGACATTTGTAGACCTAAGAGAGAAGGGGGATTGGGGGTTAGAAGACTTAAGGAGATGAATCGTGCAATGATGATGAGATATCTGTGGATTTTGTTTACTGACAAGGAAAGCCTTTGGGCGAAATGGATCCATTCTTACCATTTAAGAGGCAAAAGCATCTGGGAAGTTAAGCCACCTCACTCTTGCTCTTGGAATTGGTTGAACCTCTTGAAATTGAGACCAATTGTTAGACCTCTAATTCAACATGTTATTGGCAATGGAGAGTGTACTAGCCTTTGGTTGGATAATTGGCACCCTCATGGCCCTCTTCTGCTTAAATGGAGTGATAATATTATTGATCATGCGGGGTTACCTAAGGATGCTAAAGTGGCAGCAATCGTTGGCAACAATAGGTGGTCATGGCCTTTCACAGGTACACCTGATCTCTTGGAGATTTCAAATCATATGCCTACATATATTCCTTGGTCAAATAAGGAAGACCAGGTGAAGTGGACTATAGCAACAAATGGGCAATTTTCTTCTGTTTCTGCTTGGAATTATCTTAAGTCCCCTGGGCAGGAGATATCTTGGCACCATTTGCTGTGGTATGGACAATGCATACCTAGAATGAGCTTCATGCTATGGTTAGCAATCAAGGAAAGGCTAAGCACTAAAGATAGAATGAAAAAATTTGCCGCGGATGTTGAGGTGATATGTATCCTCTGTAGGCAGGACATGGAATCTCATTCTCACCTCTTTTTTAGTTGTCAGTTCTCACAAGCTATTTGGTTTTTTATGATGCAACTGTGTGGTGAACAAGGCCTACCGAACTCTTGGCAGAATTTCATAGCTTATGCAAGTCATAGTTGGAAAGGTAAATCACTTAACAAGGTGTTAAAGAAGTTGAGCTTGGCAACAATTGTGTATATAATATGGAAGGAAAGGAATCGAAGTCTCCATACAAACCAGTTTAGAGATTGGAGAAGTCTTGTGAAGTGTATCATGTAAATCATCAAAGACAGGTTAGTCACACTTAAATTCAAGAATTCCCCCCAAAACTTGTCTCTCCTCCAAGCTTGGCAGCTACCTAGTAATGGTTAAGTGTATGTGCATTAGGATGGGGCTGGTCTGTTTCGGTTGCTGATTCATGTGCATTCGTGGGGATGATCATTTGTCTGTGATTTGTTTTTGTGTATGATCAGCTGGTTTTTCTTGACATTTATGATGATGACTAACCAATGGGGACATCAAGGCCTTTTTGCTGGATCCTTCTGGAAGTGCTGTCTTCTTTTTTCACTTCCCCTTTATGCTGCCTGCCCTCTCTGTTTTGAGGTGTACAGCCTACGGGCTTGAAAGGAGCTACGGGCTTCATTATCCAATTGATTCTCCCACTCCTCAATGAAGCTGGGGGCGATGATTGGGCAGTAAAGTAAGATGGCTATGTGATGTTCATTCGGCTGTGGACAATTCCAGTGAGTTTGTTGCCTCCTCTGCAATTCTCTTCTTTTTGTAGGTGCATGCCATGTTCATGTAGGCCTTTGTGCTTTTTTGTCTACTTTTGAGTCTTGATTCTACTGTAAGTACCAGCCCAAGGCTGACACTTCCTTTAGAGTTTCAGATTCTTGGTTGGTGTTTATACTTTGGTTATACTTTTGTTTTGGGTGGATGTATTCTGTCATAAGTGCATCACCCTTGGGTTGTCCCTGTAATGTTTTATCCTTTTTTTATGAATATAATTTACCTTCTGTAATCTCATACAACATTCACCCAAACTCATATAACATCAAATTTTAGACAACATATGGTTTATATGAGTTCGTTTTACAATCTTTTATACAACGTTACATATCCAAAACCAATTACATGATTGTTTTACAAAAATGTAATCTAAAGCCACAACTCGACTTTCTTCATCAACGAGGGCCCAAGTGAGAGCCGCCCACCAGCGCTTGTCCCGCACCTAAAATGTTGTCCCTATAAAGGGTGAGTCACGCTCAATAGGGTATCTCCTAAAGAAGCTACTCCCCAACCTAGATGCATATGAAATGCTCACATTCAATTCAAGTTGCATACTAGCACGATTCACATGGGCATGGGTTCAGGTGGTGATTTGACTGGTGGTATTTAGATTATACTTTTTTGGAATTGGTGTCTCTCTAATTTGAATTGAATACACTGTCATCTGTAAAGGAAAATCCAACAAATATGTTTTGTTGAGCTAGAAGCCTTGGCTCTTCTTCCGTTGTATTGATATTTAAAGAAAATTTATAAGACTCCTTGATATGTACGAGTTCTAAAATAACAAATTCTCTTTTAAAGTACAAGATAAGTGTGGTTATCTAGATGAACTAATCCTAAGTATAATACAATTCAAATAGCAGTCATATAGATGAAGAACATGTGTAACAACCACTTCATTTATCACACACCCTGCAAGCTAATTGATTTGAAAACGAGCTGTAGACAGACTTTTAGTAAAAATGTCAGCCTCTTGATCAATAGTCTGAATGTATTGGACATCAAGTTCTTTATTGAAAACTTTTTCATGAACATAATAGAAAACAACTTCAATATGTTTGGTGCGTGCATGAAACATGAGATTTGATGCCAGAGAAATGAAGTTGATATTATCACACCAAATAAGCGAAGCCGTAGGTAGGTATATGGGTAGATATTTAAATAAATAATGTAACCATGAAAGTTTAGCCGTTGTTTTAGCCAATTGGTGATATTTAGATTCGGTATTGGATCTAGACAATGTATTTTGCTTCTTTGCACTCTACAAAATGGGACTAAAGCCAAGAAAAATACAAAACCCACCAGTGGAACGTTGGTTGAGTGGACAACTAGCATAATCAGAGTCCGAGAAAGACTCAAGTTGTAATTGTCTAGGTTCCAATAGAATACCATGTTCAAGAGTGCCTTTATCATATCGTAAAATACGTTTAGCTACAATTCAATGAGCTAAAGTGGGTTTAAGCATAAATTGGCATATTTGATTAATGAAAAATGCAATGTCAGGGCGAGTGAGTGTAAGATATTGTAAAGCACCAAAAAAATAATGTAATAATAAACTCAAACCTTTCATAGCAAAATAACTTGTTTTGATACTAACAGGTATTGGTCAAAAATAAAAATAATAAGATCATTAATAAGTTGTTGAAGATGAGATGAGCTATTTCTAGTTTAAAAGATCGATGACTTGTCAAAGATGAGAGGAGCTATTTGCAGTTAAAAGTATGTCATCAACCCAAATGAGAAGGAACATAATAACACCATCATAATGATACATATTAAAGGAGTAATTAGCTTTGATTCTATGAAACTAGATCTTCAAGATAATCCAAAAACTGTTGAAACCATGATTTTTTTAATCTATAGTGACTTATGAAAGTGGCAAAAATGATGAGGAAAATAAGAATCTTCAATTTTTTTAGTCTAAGACCTTGTTCCAAATTTAAATATGAAAAATATGATCTTAATTTTCCTTTTAAATAAATAAAATGATGGTAAAAACTTCAAATCGTTATTGAAAGAATAGTCGTGAAGTTTGAGTTTCGCTCGTATTAACCTTCAGATAAAAATTTAGTTTCGAATGTGTTTAAGTTTGAGATGGGTAGTTAGGTAAGTTTTTAATATCTTTTAGATCAAAATAATATTACTATTGAATCTGGAAGGTCTAGAAACCTTGAGATAGGTAATATGAGGTGTATTATAGGTTTGGAAGTATTTTGAGGCTTAAACTCATTTTGGAGAGAATTCATAAATGAAGGAATTTAAAATTACCTCAATATTCTAGCCATAACTTTTTACTTCATTGTCCGATTGATCTAATTCTTTTAACATTAAATAGTAGACTTCAAGAGTTACAAAAGTGTATTTTATAAAAAAATCGTGAATTGGCCTCTAACTGAGTCAAAACTAGGTTGGAAGTTTGGAGAAAAAGTTGGGTTTGTTCGAACGAAAGTGCAATCTTAAAAATCCTTATCAGGGTGAAAGGGTGATACAGACAGTAGCAGCCTTTTGAATGGAGATTTTCCCTTTGAACGGAAACTCGATTTGGGCCTTAATCAAGGTTCACTGTTTTGGATAAATAGTTGACCTATAAATACCCTATGGACGCGTTTTAGGGTTTATTGACATGATTTTCAACCCTAAGGAGTCTTGGAAAGAAGAAGAGGAGGAAGAAGAGTTGATCGACCAAGATCTTGAGGGGATCAACGCTTAGGCAATCACACAAAACATGATAGAAGTAATTTTCTCTGGATTTAAAGTAGGGTTTCGTTCTCTTTCCTATTCATTAAGGCTAGGGATTATTTATATGTTATTTTTTATTCTACTCCATACTCCATATATATATAGTCTAGATCTATAACTCTTGTGAATTTCTTTCAAAAACATGATTTGTTTTCTTGGAAAAATACCTAATTTACATCCATGCTTCTTGTTACTGAAGTTTCCTCTATTTGGAGAATTGTAGAACTATGATTTGTAGTATACATGAATTTTATTAAAAATTATGAACAATATCTCTTGTATGGGTGAGTGTGATGATCTTGGATGTACTCGAACTTATATCGTAGAGTGTTTAAATGTGTTTCTTACCTTGAGGGGTTCGAAGAGTTCTTATCACTCATAATGGGATGTTGGTTCATTACAGGGTTCCAAACCACTATTTATTCATGGGGATCAAGGCTGAGAGTTAGTATATTACTCCTAAGAAGATTTTGTTAAATACTGATGCCTCAATATACACGTTTCCTAAAATGTTGTGGCCCTACGAGAATTGTTTTGTTGATGATGTGTTTGTAGACTAGGTATATTCAGTGTGTGAATTCATACAAATCAACCTACGTACACGAGATTTTCTTGATATGAGCAATTATTTAGTCAATGATCCATTCTATAATGAATTTTCCTTACATGTATCAAAAACTTGAGATTGTTATTAAATGTCACATGTTTTACTTCAAAAGCTATATATGTTATTTTGTAAATTGAGACTTACCTATTTAATTTATTTCTAAACCTTGTTTAGTTTTGGAAATTTTTTCCTACTTGGCTAGTTTTGCTCACCCATTCCTTTAATATTTTTCAAATTTAGGTGTTGAGGAGGATGCAAACTTAGGTGAGAATACATATTGAGAAGTGGAAGCGGATCGGTATTTGGGTTCGAATTTTGAGGCGTAGATATTGATTCATGAGTTTTGATTGGTTTTGAAGGCGTTGTTCCAAGAGGGGGAAACTGATATGGATCTTCCCTTATGATTATACACATGGAGCAATAGACATTTTACTTAGAGGGGGGTGAGTAGATTTTTCAATTTTAGCCTAATAGATTACTAATAAAAGCCTAAACCACCACGATTACCTCTTCCCACAAAGATTTAGCGAATAATGTGAGAGCCCCGTTAGTCACCAGAACTCATTTTGCACATGATGATTGATTAAATTAATTCACTCATAATTAATCTCATGGCGATCCCAAATCCCAAACCCAATTTGCACACTATGGTTGAATAGATATCAATCAATCAAATCAACAAACACATAGTGCACGTGTGTGCTAACAATCAAAAGTGTGTACAATAAATAATAAAGAACACAAGTGATTTGTTGACGCGGAAACCCTCCTCGGAAAAAATCACGGAAAACCTTCTTGGTTCATCAAAGCCTAATCCGCTACTGGCGAAGTCAGCATACAAGTACTTGAGTCTTATACCATAACCAATACCATAGTTAGATATTTCATTTCTTATTGTCTCTCCGCCAAAGGCCCTCATTCGACATCTAGTATAGCTTCATTTGAACCTCCCCATCACGTGGTTCGTCTAGGCTTTGAGCAATCATGGGCATATCAATAATCTCCGGTATGTACACAGCAATGAGTTTAGTTTACACCATCAAGATCTTCAACACCAAGTTGTGAATTTGGGTAGAATGTTTGTATTATATTTGATATATGGTATGCATGTGTGTCTTATATTTTACATTGTAGATAATCTAGAGTGTAGAGTTCGACTTATGCACAAAAGACCAGATTATCAGATCCTTGTATAAAATGAAAATATGTTTACAATCCTAGATTGAATTGGACACACTATTAGTATGATTGTAGTGTAATATTCTGGCATAAGTTGTCTTGACTGTAGGGGACTGTTTGATGTCTCGGATTATTGCGCTAGTACACTTTGTGTATTGAATAGACCCATGTTGAGGTTATTATATTTTACTGATTTAATAATATAATAAATACCTCATGATTATTATGATTGTTTATGCCCTTAATTCCAAGATATTTAATTGCCACGTGCATATAATGATTGTTACTTTAATTCATCAAAGAGTGAGATTCATATTGAGTCAATAGGTTCGGTTAATTGAGAGATGATGTTATTTATATGGTGGAAATTAATTATTAATGGAAACCACGTCCTAGTATTTAAATGGGTTGATGATGTTCTCTTGAGGAAGTTCATAAGTTTTGTCCATGTCAAACCCTACAGGTGGATTTAATTATTCGACATGACAAATAAGCTGAGTGGTAAGGTCTCAAGGAATAAAAGAAGTCAATTAAATATAATTATTAGTAATTTATTTAATTGATGAACATCTGTAATCTTAAATGTAAGAAGATTATTAAGCATATAATAATAGGGAGCTCGAAACATAATTTTGATATAAGGCTCAGGAGATCAATAATAAATTTTTACTGGACTAACTTATTATTAATGGACTATAAGATGTTTGTTCTGGGTTGAACATAGAAAACCTAGACCTATTGGAAGCCCTGTCCTTATTTCTCCTTAAGGTTTATGTTGTAGCCTTTATATAAACACCTAGGCTCTCTAAATCAGCATCAACTTCATTAATCACGTTTTGAGAGAGGCTGAGAGAGAGATAAAAAATTTGGAGGTCTTTACAGCCCACATTGCACCTGGATTTTGAAGTTGGGGGATATACGACCAAAGATCGTGAGGTTTATTGAGTTATCTTCCATGTTTGTTGTTAGATTATGTGTTCGTGCTAAGACGAGATCAATCCTGAGCGATCTCGAAGGTAAACCTTAGTTCTGCTTTGTAGGGTTTTAAAGGAAAAAAATTTTGTATTCGATACATACGCACTGTCAATAATTCTTGGGATTTCCGTTCAACAATTGGCACTAGAATGAAAATCATGTTTTTCTCCTGTCAAGGAGCAACACCGCTCGATTAACCATGAACGTCGCTCGAGCGGCCATGAAGGACCGCTCGAGCGAGCTCGCCTATTTCCCTAAGTCATAAAGAGATTGCTCTAGCCAAAGTTAGCAAACATAAATAAGTTCTTACTTATTTTTTAAGCACAAAACTAAGTAAAAACTAGTCCACCTGAGCTCTAAATGGTGTTTTTCAAGTAATATCCGATAATGGCTCAATTTATGTTTTCAAAACACAAAATTGTTTAGAAACACTTTTCTTTTGAAACCACCTAAGAGCCATAAAATCCACCCACTAAATAAAGTTTCATCCTCGAAACTTATTCGTTGACTTAGGGGTTGTTTGATAACACCACTTAAGGCTTAAAACTGAATATTTTAGACATTTAATAAATTAAACTTGTTTGATAACCTAAAACTCATACTACTTAATATTTTAAGCACCTCTTAAAAATAGGCTAAAATTCTAAGTAACAAGCCACATACTTATCACCTAATGCTGAAAATGTTAGTTAATAAAGATTTTATCAATTTCACATAATTGACAAATATACCCTCACCATCATTGTGTCATCACCACCACCACCATCATTGTGCCACCGTCACCACTACCATCGCTATCGCCACCACTACCATTGTGCCATCCCCACTACCACCATCACTACCACCACCATTACCGCCACCACCATTGTTGCCACCTCCTCCTCTGCCACCATCGTCACCACCATTGTGTCGCTGTCACCATTACTACCATTATATCACCGCCACAACCACCATTGTGTCACGACCACCACCACCACTACTACCACCATTGTACCACCGCCACTACCACTACCATTGCCATTGCCACCGCCACCACCACCATTGCCACCACCGCCATTACCATTGTGTCGCCGCCGCCACCACCACTATAGTGTTGTTGCCACCACTACTATTGTGCCACTACCACCGCCACCACCACAACCATTATATCACCACCACCATTGTGTTGCCGCCAACACCACCACTGCCACCACTACCACCACTACCACCACTATTTGTGATGGTGGTGATAGGAATAAGACAGTTGGGGAAAGATGGTTAAAGAGAAGGGTAAAATTAGAATAATAATAATTTTCAGACTTCAGTTCTTTATAATTGTCATACAGTTTGATTAAATTCAATACTTAAATTTCAGTTGATACTAAATAGTTTGCGAATTAAAAAATTCAGTTTTCAGCACTTAAAATTCAGTTTTCAGTGTTCAGGTTTCAGTTTTATCAAACACCACCTTAGTCTGTACAATTCCAATTCCATTTTTATCCTACTCATCTTAAGTTAAAAATATCTAAGGGTTCATCTTAGGTGTCTAGGTCATTACCTTTGTACTAAGCATGAAGGTGCATACAGAGGTTGAATGATGTTGCATTAATGCTTGATCTCCTCCTTTTAATGTCATTTTCGGATCTTCAACTTGATAGCATCATGACCATGAAAAATGTTGAGATTTACAATGGACTCCACAAAATTAGTCAATTACAAAATATGATCTAATAGAAGGATTAATCATTTTTATTGGGATTTCTAGATGTAAACGGTTGATGGTTGACTTATGTTTTTGGGGATTTCTAGTGAGAAAATATTGAATATTAGTATTTTGCTTTATTGAATGATATTATTAGTAATTAAAGAAAGAGCTTGACCTACAACATATGTAAAGTAATCGAGAGAGAGAGAGAAAGAGAGAGAGAGAAGCGTAGAGAGAGATGTTGAGCTGTAGGAGAGACATTGAGAAAGGGATGCGTGAGCAGAGGATTTTTTTGTTGGCATAATCAAGTTTAAAATTTATACGAGGATTTTTTTATGGCTTTTATTTGCCATAACCAAATATAAAGTGTTTTTGGGCTCAACAAGGGTAGACATTGATTTAAACTCTTAAAATCTGGGACCCTAAAAGTGTGGGTCTTATCTAAAACTCAA
The DNA here is from genome assembly GCA_951799425.1 of Ilex aquifolium. Lineage (NCBI taxonomy): Eukaryota > Viridiplantae > Streptophyta > Magnoliopsida > Aquifoliales > Aquifoliaceae > Ilex > Ilex aquifolium. Next base: position 23,480,725 of record OX637394.1, on the reverse strand, counting down.
AAAAGGACAAAAGAATGGGCGTAATATACTGAAGGGCTAAATTTTTTGGGGCCCCTCTAGATTTAGGGGCCCTAGGCAGCCACCTTATTGGCCTATGCCTAGGACCGGCCCTGATTTAGTAACCTTTGATTTATATGGTTTCTTAATCTATATGGAATTTGAAATTTCTGATCCATGCATTGGCCAAAATAGGGTTTGTTTGACAATGTTATGGTAGGCTTCATTAAGGTACTAAGGAAGGCACTTTTGTGCTTTGAAAGCCCAATAAATCTTCTTAAATCTATACCATTCATAGTTTACAGTCGGAAGGAGCTTCTTGCTGCCATAAAATTTTGCCTTACATCACCACATAAATTTTTCCTTATATCAGGGTGTAATCTTTTTACTGTAACTGAAGGGCTCTTCTTACTTCGCCTTATATCATGGTGTAGATCTTACTGTAGTTGTTCTATGGAGTTTTTGGTCCCATCTGGATTTCAATATTGAGTTCTGTATTTTTTAATTTTTTTTGGTACTTTGGTGATCAAATATTCGATGCAGTTCATTTGAAGACTTACGAAATCAGTCTTTCTTTTTCCCTGTCTTTCTTTCACTTGCCGTTTGAAGGCACTCTGTAACAAATAATTGTCTGACTTGCTGCGTGCTAGCATGCTTTGTCGAGTGTTTTGCCGCGTGTCATTATGACTCCTTGAGCATGAGATGTCTATTCACGGTACTTGAGTTTTGCTTCCAAATGCTATTATAGGGGGGTATAGGCTTCCGCAGGCCTTGCCCGACATGCCATATTGCCTTGTCGCTTGTCTTATTGCCTTACCACATGCAAAAAAATATAATAGTATCTATCTCTATTGTTCGTGTATGTAATTAACCCTTTCCATTTACTATCCGTATGATTGGTTCTGTCATTTTTTTTTGTTCATGCCATATCCTATTCATATTAAGAGGTAAAATTGACATCTCTCTCTTTCAGTCTTTCTCTCTCTCTCTTATATAGACACACACATGGCAATGTCAATGTCAATGTCAAGATCACATGTCACTATTTTTCTAGATGTGTGACTCACTATGTTTTTATAAATTTTGACAAGGGGTTTTTACTGGTAAATTATTTCAACAATCTAAGTTGAAAGCCTCAACATTCCCCCTAAACAAAGATGAGAGCAGCAATGCATATGCAAGATAAACTTGATCATTGGCAATTTGAGCCTCAACATGCAAAGAAAGGTCCATATCAACTATCAACTTGTATATATCTTTCTTCATTTTTATTAGCTTTTGATGTTTTTATGACTATATACAAAAAAATTTGATTTGAGAAAAACTTTCAATCAATATGGATCCACTTTTTTTTTTAAAAAAAAAAATTTGACAAAATTTCCTCTAGAATCATGACTAATGAACAATATCAACTTGTATAAACAATTTATATAATCAAATTAATAATTAGCAAAAATATTTATTTAAAAAAAAACTCAACTCAAACAAATTATTGATCACCATCACGACCATCATCTTCTTTGGGACCTTAGTGGTGTCTGAAGCCACCCCAACATTGACATTATTCACTGACAGGCTCTGTAATAATAGCCTCATCCATCAAAAAATTCAACACTTAATGATTTTTTATTAAAAAAGCAATTATTTTATTAAAAATATGAACCTAAGATAGGAATCAACTTATCTTGTGCAAAACCAAAATTTACAATTTGTATCTGTGATGATGTATAATTTATATAAGTTTAATGTTTCAGGCACGGATAATGTTTAGTATATATATATATATATATATATATATATATATATGGAAGAAATAATCTTAAAATTTAGTATTTTTTTAATGTGAGTAAAACTCTTAAATTTTAGTATTTTTTAGTTTTTAAATTTGTTTTAATTAAATATAACTACTGACGGTACTTTGGGCAACGGAGATCAAAATGAACTTATTCCCAGACAAAGTTTTTGAATGGACTTAAATCCCAATAAGTCTTGAAAAGTGGTTGGCCCCCCAAATTTCCCTAATTTTTATTTCTCTCTCTCTGTCTCTCTCTCAATCTCTCAATAAATTAAAAGCATCTTACATTCTCTTCTCAACTATATAATTAAGAACAAACTTCAAGAAAATAATTTTCTCTCTCCTAAAGTAGAAACCTGCTTAAATCTTGATTGAGTTTAACAATTCACATTTACGCCTCAATAGTGAAAATTTCTTAAAATTTGACCAGTTCTTCGTGATAATGATCAAGTTGACATATATCATGAAATACAAGTGGGCTAGACCCATCACTAAACAAGAGGAGTTTTGATGTACTTGGCAGAATATTTTGATGTAGTTCGAAGAGTATATATGTTCATTCTTCTAGCATGTTCGATTAAAAATTAAATAGTGAAATAAGTAATTTTAAAATTTAAATGGTTATGTTGTGATGATTTGCTGATTGTCTTGAGATTTTGTCACTGTGGCTGTTGTCTGACCAGTGAAATATTAATTTCATTATAACCACCTATTTCTACTCACTCTCAATATCTCTCTACAAATTTCATTATAGTGAATTTTGGCTGTCCAATAATAGTTAAATTGATATTGCACTACACTAGATAGTGAAATATGTTCTATTTTAATGCACCACTATTTGAGCAGGGAAATTAGGTTGTGAATTTTAACACTTATAGCTAATTTGACTGTTCATTTGTAATGAAGCTTCTGAGGAAGAAAGATGATTTAGAGGGATATATTAGATAAAAATATATTAGATACATATTAGATAGAGGGATATAGAGGAGAGATAAATAAGAGATCAATTTAAGGAAGAGAGATGATTTAGAGAAATTTAAGGAAAAATGAGTGGTAACGGGATGGAAGAGAGAGAGAGAGAGAGAGAGATAAATTTTAAAGATAGATATGAGAGAGGTACAGGAGATGTGAAGAAAAAAGGAAAAAATATATATGTTGCATATAAAGATAGGGGATAAAGAAGAGAGAGAAATGAAGAGAGGAATTTTAGGAAAAGTGAGAAGGAAGATAGAGAGGAATTTAAGGAAAAGTGAGAGAGAGAAGAAAGATAGAAAGAGATGAAATAAATAGAAGACAAAATTTAAGAGAGATGAGATTTATTAGTAAACAAATGGCCAATTAGAGATAATAGTTTATCTTTCCAATCAATGAACATATTATGCATTTTTTTAACAACACGCAACATTCGAAAATTAGAATATGAAGAAAAATCTGATAGAAAATGGTTAGTATAGTCGAAAGAGTTTGATAAAATGTATTATTTTTGTTGAAAGTAGTTTAGTTCTAAATCTAAAATAAATCAACTATTTAATGAGGGAACTAAAGACTGGAGAAATCTCAGTACTAAACTTAAAACTCATGAACATATTACCAATTTGAAAAGTTGGGCTGATTTAGAACTAAGGTAGTTAACAAATAAAACAATAGATAAAATTGTTCAAGAACAAATTAACAAAGAAAAAGAGGATTTAGATCCCCTCCATTACTCCTTCCCTTCAATTCTCCTCAATGCAAACCTAGATGAGTGACATGTGGAAGATTTTGAATTTCAATGGACAAGATTTTTTCTCATTCATTTTATTATTGGTGGAGTGTTAACAATTATTAAAGAATTTTCTCACAAGGAAAAAATCTTGTCCATTGAAATTCAGAATCTTCCACATGTCACTCATCTAGCACTGTATTGAGAAAAATTGAAAGGAAGGGGTAATGGAGGGGATCCGAATCCAGAAAAAGAACAGTAGAAAAATGTGTTAGCTAGACTTATCACTCTTGTTAAGAATCTTGCTAAAAATAAGCTAGCATTTTGTGGAATAAATAAAAAGATTTAACAATAAAAAATAATGGAAACTTTCAAAGCTTAATTAAAACAATAGTAGAATTTGATCCAATAATAAAAGAACATATCTGACGCATTCACCATAGAGAAATTTATAATCATTATATTGGTCATAATATACAAAATGAACTAATACAGATGTTATCATTTGCAATTAAAAGTATAATTATTAAAAATTTAAATTATTTTTCAGTTATACTGGATTGTACTCCTGATATAAGTCATCAAGAATAAATGACGAATATATTACAATGTGTGGATGTTTCAATAAGCTTAATAAAGATAGAAGAATACTTTTTAAGATTTGTAGGGGTAGACAGGAAATTTTGTTTTTTTAATGAACTTATAAATGTAATACAAAGTCTTGAACTTGATATTTTAATATAATAGGACAAGGATATGATAATGGATCTAATGTGAAAGAAAAACAAAAAGTTGTACAAAGAAGGCTATTAGATATAAACACTAGAGCATTTTATACACCATGCGACTGTCACAATCTTAAGTTAGTATTTTGCGATATGGTTAATTCTTGTTCTAAAGCTGTCTTCTTTTTTGGAGTTATACGACATAATAAACTTTATTTTCTTCTTCAACAAAACGATGAAAATTTTTACTTGATCATGAGGAATATAACTATCAAATCATTGCCACAAACACGCTGAAAAAAGTCGAATTAAAAGTGTTAAGACCATAAGATTCCAGCCCCACAAATAAGAGATGTCTTACTCCAATTAGCAAAACTTAGTGATGATCCCAAAGCATGTAGTGAAGCTAAATGCTTAGCAACATATGAGATCAAAATTTTTTCGTTTTTATTGGATATGACTAGTTGATATGATATATTATTTGCGGTTAACTCGATTAGTAAAAATTTACAATACAAAGATATGCATATTGATGTTGCCAACTCATATACTAAAGGAGTAATATGGGGAGGGAATTATCTTGAGTTCTTGTCATATACTCTCCAATCTCATGTTGCAATCCTTTTTTTTTTTTTTGGGTCGGGGGGAGAGAGGGGGAGGGGAGGACATGAACCATTGACCTCAAAAAGGCAAAGCCTTTTAAATCAATGAAATTATTAAAAAAAACTATAGGACCCAAAATTTTTATGCACCTCTTAACCTTGAATCCAAGCGTGAGTCTCAAGCTGAATGTAAAACAAATCGGTCCAAAAAGTGTTCACTTCAGGCATTTTTTATGGTAGTAGGGTATTTTGGGCTTCTTGGCTTTCTAACTTCTTGACAATAATTTTATTTTTTCTCTTGTGTTTATAAATAAACAAAACAAGTATTACTTCTTGTTGATGTCTCATTGTTATTTAATATTTTAATGGATAAAATTGGCTTTATCGAGAAAAAAAAAAGATAAAACAATAAAGGGTTAATAACACTTTTGGTCTCTAAAGTATGTATTTTTTAACCGTTAGTCTTCATTGTATCAATTTTGTCAAATTGGTCCCTAAAATATTCAATTCGTGTCATTTTAGTTCATAATCAGACAATTCGTCAAGTTTTTTTGACGGAAGTAACCACGTGTCATTTTTTAAGACATTTTGACTTGCTAACCACATGATCATTCTGTCAAAAACTTCACTATCCGGCAATGCAGAGACCAAAATGACGCGAATTGGATATTTTAAGGACAAAATTGACAAAATTGATATAATGAAAACTAAACTGACAAAAAATGCATACTTTGAGAACCAAAAATACAATTAACCCTACAACAAAACTCAATGCAGTCAAACGCCACACACAGTAAATCTCATGCAATAGCCTCTAAAAAACCTTGTTAACAAAACTAAAAATGGCATAACATTCTAGATTAGGGTTGAAAAGATACCTATCTTAAAAACTTGAGATAAACATTCAAACATGTCCATGATTGCCCGTGTGAAGTATACCATCACATTCAAAAGTTACCTAAAGTAACTTCATTAACACTGAGGCAAGTTTATTGGAACGATAGTTTTTATACATAATTATTCGACGAGGCAAGTTCATTGAAAAGATATTAGTAGAAGACTTGGAGGAGAATGATTTCTCATCCATTATTTGTGACTATTTCTTGAGGAAAACTTTGACCCATTCTGCCGAGAGTTTTGGATATCTCTTCTGCCCATTTTGGTAATCAACATAGGTTAATCCAAAACGGACAGTGTAACCGGTGGCCCATTCAAAATTGTCCAATATTGCCCATGCAAAGTATGCCATCACATTGACACCTTCCCTGAAAAAAAGGAAAAAAAAGAGAGAGAGAGAGAGAGAGAATAGAAGGGCAAATTAGAGCTATCAATCATAAACTTATAGGAGGAGGACTTGTCAAATTCGATACCATTTTACTTGGCCTTTACTTATTGATAATTTGCTGACAAACCAACTATATATTGTCATTGAATTGGCAGTAGACGCCATCTATTAGCATTGAACTCCACTATTAATCCAACAATAACAAGGGTTTGGATAACACATTTTATCGATAAATATGGCAAAAATAGATTACCAAAACCAACTTGACTTAATGTGACATCATCTCAAATCAATATCAAATATATGGCAGGCGATCAAGAACTTACTCGATAGCTTTTTGAACATAAGCCAGATGTTGATAATAGTATTGTATCCTGAAGTTATCCGTGAGGGATTCCTTAAGCGATAATGTTGCATTGTTGAGCTCATCAATCCCTACAAAATAGCAAAGGAGTTTAGTGAAAACAGTATACGTAATTATTCAATGTCCTAATCAAATGAAATTTGAAGCTTTTATATGAAATATAGTCTTAGTTTAAAGAATGCCTTAGCAAATGATTGTTTTCAGAAGAATGACTCATTAATTGTAACACCCCGCATTTTCTTTTATATATGTATATAGATATATAGTAAATAATTGTTGTAAAAATGTGGATATGTGTAGTGATGTGTGTTTGAATTTGGTAGATTGGAAAAATAGAGATTTAAAATGTTAGTGGAAATAATAGTTGAAATTTGGTTTTTTATAAGTGAAAATAGGAAATTTTAGGTCCTAGAACTTGTATTAAATAGGTTTGGTGTAGAAATATGTGTTGGAGAGGTTTTGGATGGATTTGGTTGGCTTAGGAATGGATTGGAAATGGAAAAAAAAATGAATGAAACAGGCTGTGAACAGTGCACTGGCTGCAACTTCAAGCACGATTTCGACCTTGATGCAGTAAATATCTCTCAAAACTCATAACATAAAAGTTGTAGAGCTCTTTCTTAGCATTCCATATCATCTTGAATCATCTCAATCGGAGCTCGTATGAGAGAGTTATACCCATTCTACGAAGACTGGTCTGGAGCAGAGTGTTTGCCGAAACAGTAACAAAAAATCGGGATTTTTGTGTTTTAAAACACCATTTTAAGCCCCATTTGTCCCATTCTTCCATTCCACTCTCACCACAAACCTCTTAGAGCCCTAGGAGAAGATAAATGGAAGAAGAAAAGGGAGAAAGAGAGTCTCTGAAGCTTGGGCTTTGGTTTGAAATTCTTGATTTCAAGGTAGGGGTTTTCTTCCATTCTTGTCCATTGATGTTAGGGCATAAATATATGTAGGTTTTCACTCTCATTCTTATATATATATGGTATGAAATACTTGATTCTTGACATTCTTGCAAAGATTATCATGTTTTAAACAAATCTATGGTGGAATAACCATTAAATCCCTTTTTCTCATCTTCAAACCCTAGGTTTCAAGAGAAAGGGGTTTTTCTTTTGATTTCTCCCATGTTCTTGATTTCAAAACTTTAGTGTTTCATATTGAACAAAAAAATGGTATTTATGATGATCTCTTGTACATTTTCTTATATTGCTCTTTGTACAACTACTTGAGAAAATTGGGGGTTTATGGAATTGTTTGTTAATTGAGGAAATTGCTTGTAAATTGGGGACTTGTGTAATTGTTGGTTATGTGAGATATTTGTTGGTATTTTATCTCTTGCGTGGTTGTACGATACGAACATGGATTACTATTGACCGGGTATCATGTAGTGGGTAGACGTCTTTGTATGCCACGCGGGTATGAACTTTTCCTACCACATGGAGTGGGTAGACGCCTTTGTACGCCGTGTGGGTATGAACTTTTCCTATCACTAATGATCACGGAGTAGTAACATGGGTTGTGTCGGACATACAGTGTGGGTTATCGTGCATTGTACCAGAAATGGTTTCGACAAGAGTTTCGGAAGTATGGGATTCCGCGAGAACTTGTTGGAAACGGTTTATGGTAGAATGGATTACCAATGATATATTGTATTTATTTATCCATTTCAATTACTGTTGCTATCTAAACTTGAGATCTGTTTAAATGTCCTCGTTTTACTTCAAAGATTATATATGCTATTTGTGAAATGAGACCGGCCATTTTATATGTTTTTATAAACCTTGTTCGAGTTTGGGATGAATGTTGCTACAGAGCTTAGTGCTCACCTCCTACAAACAACATATTTCAGGTCTTTGTCTAGAGGAGGAGTTCGGAACTGACGAGCCGGGACATTGGGAAGCTCCCATAGAAGGGAACGTAGATCCCGAGGGAGACGCTTAGTGTTCTATTTTCTTTTGTGATAAACTAGGAAGTTCCTTTTGAGGCAATGTAAAATCTAACATTATTTTTATGTTTCCGCTGCCAAGTGTAATTTAATTCTTTTGGGATGTAGATGTCATTGTTTGGCATATTCTTTTGGATAATGTTGTAAGTATTTTTATGAATCAATGGACCCGGTGTGGTCAATGTAGTATAATTGCACAGGTTGTGTTTTGGGTAGAGCTCTCCGAACAAAAGAGACTCTGCCCGAATTTCGTTAAATTAAGGACCCCCGGTTATTTATGGATTTTTATTAGTTGCTCTCAGGGTATAAATGATTTTAGAATGTAATGCCGTCCAGGGTGGTATTTGGGGCGTTACAAAGTTGGTGTCAGAGCTTAGGCTTTAGGTCTTACATGGGAGCTGTAGGTTATGGATTATCACTGGAGTATTAGGTTGGGTTGAAGGAACTCTAGACTTGAATTCGTTTGAAGTTATAGGTGTAGAGAATAAGTGTTGATTTAAATCTTATACAAACCTCTCGTTTAGATCGAGACATCCTAACTACGTCTTGTACATCAAGGAAGACGTTTCCAATATAGTTGTGGAATGTATCGTTCTCCCTTCTAATTCTTGAACACGTATTTTATTTGACCTTAGCGCTATTCATTCCTTCCCACGTACCATATATATAGTTAATTTGAGAATCTAGAACATGTATTGAGTATAGACATGCCCACGGGAGAACGGTTGGATACTAAAAGGATGTGTAGAGGTGTGTGTGCTTAGAAGTGGTGAGTAGGAATGAATTATTGACATAGTTGCATTAGACATGAATGGATACGCTAGTTTGTATCATGTGGTTTAGACTAGTCTAGGAAACGGATGATAATTTGGTTTTTGGTTTGTAAATGAGATTAGGCATGGATCTTGATTGCGAGTCATATTATTTATATTGGAGATGGGTATGAGATAGGATGTGTGACAAAGACACTCAAACTTGAGTTAGACAAGTATAAAGGAACCAAACAGTCCGGCAGACCACCTCGCACCAATTTGTTCATAACTCTTCATTGGAAAGTCCAAATTGTGCACCGTTATTTTTGTTAGAACCCTAACTCGTATATCTTTCCAACCATATAGGTCACGCATGCTCAAAATACTTGAGTCAAATCAGTTTATTCTTTAAAGTTGGTCAAAAATCTGCACTGTGGTGTTCTTTGGACAGTAAAGTGTTGTACTTTCTTCTTAGATTCTAAAGGACATATCCTTAAGTGAACTTCCACATTATTTAGGCTTTGATTTAGAGACACCCACATATTGATTGAAGTGCTTTTGATGGATAACAATATAAAAGGTGATTATGATTTGGTGCTTGTCAACTTTAAGTATTCTCTTCCACTAATAGTATTGCTCATATTTTAGAAGTCAAGGGATATGATAACCCAATTGGGATGTGTGGAGATAAGGTTAACTTAGAGGTTCTCTAAGATGAATTAAGTTCCTAATGATAAGGGTATGGAAGGTTATGTGTGTTACTTAAAAGGCATAGAAATTAAGGAATGAATGTAGTTTTGGTTCTATAATAGAAACCCTGTGAGGGTAATGGTGAGTGCGATGTATGAGATTGAATAATTCTTAAAGATGACCAATTGATGGAATATGGAAAAGTTACCTCGAAAGAGAGCCTATTTTGGATTAACGATAGAAATTGTGATCATGGTTCTTAAATGGATCGGAGTTTGTTTTCATAACCGCAAACTTGAGGTTACCCATATTGTTTTGAAAATATTATAGAGAGTTGATTAAATTTATTTGGAAGTATAAATAATTTAGAAGAGTCATACCTAAGATGCTTATGGAGGATGTTATACTTAGGTAATCTTAATTCGTTGTGGGCTTAGTTGACTACATTTAGAGTATCTAAGGCATTAACCATCAAGAACCTCTCAGTTAAGTGTGGAATCAATAGTTGATTTGTATTCACAAACTTGATTGGAAATCTATTAAGCTTGACAAAGTTGCAGTAGTTACCTTTGACCCTAGATATCCTAGGATTAAAGATAATAGAGGCTTAAAAAACTCGAGGTCAAATATAGAAAATAATTGTTGAAAAGAGGATGATATCCCAAATTTGAGGTGAACTAGGAAGTTCCTTTTGAGGCAATGTAAAGTCTAACATTATTTTTATGTTTCCGCTGCCAAGTGTAATTTAATTCTTTTGGGATGTAGATGTCATTGTTTGGCATATTCTTTTGGATAATGTTGTAAGTATTTTTATGAATCAATGGACCCGGTGTGGTCAATGTAGTATAATTGCACAGGTTGTGTTTTGGGTAGAGCTCTTCGAACAAAGGAGACTCTGCCCGAATTTCGTTAAATTAAGGACCCCCGGTTATTTATGGATTTTTATTAGTTGCTCTCAGGGTATAAATGGTTTTAGAATGTAATGCCGTCCAGGGTGGTATTTGGGGCGTTACAGTAATAGAACACTCGCCTAAAAGAAAGGGGACAAAAGGTTGTAAAAGGACAATCTCTTGCAAACAAAGCAAACTCTTTTGGAGGAATCTCCATTTTGAAATTGTTTTAGAAAGTAATTTTTTTACAAGAGAGGACTTTGTAGTACAAGACTCATCTAAAAGAAAGGAGATAGAGGTTATATATTGATGACCCATAATATATGAAGCAAACATTTATTTTTAAAAAAAATTACCATTCTCCGTGATGTAGATAAGCGGATTATTATATTTTCTCTTTACATACACGAGAAGATCCCTTATGCCTCTTGGATATACATGGAGCCATACTGAACCAGCCTGAGACATCAATAAAGTACATTAGGCTGACTAAGAATACGATCATTCTAAATTCTAAGATTGGTTTTCAAGAAATAAGCATAATAAAATTTTATATCTATTCGTAGTATACCTGAGCACCAATAAGTTGTCCATTTCTCTCAACTGCCATAAGAAAATAATGTCTTTTAGCATAAAAGTTGGTTTGTTTTTTATTTTTATCTTTGTACATCACAGTAAATTTGGGGGGATTTAATGGTAGACTTACATGTAAGAGTTGCATGACTATCTGTGCTGTAACTTAAGTTGATAGTATTTGGACTAGGGTTATTGGCTACATAAGTAGAAGTATAGTAGTTCAAGCCAATAAAATCGCATGACCCCTTTAGCATTTTTGATTCTATTGTTGAGAGCTTTGGTAGGCGTTTTCCAACAATTGATCGCATGTTACGTGGATAGTCACCACTTGTTAATGGTTCCAGATACCTACATTTCACATGTAATTAGAGTTAAACTAAGACAAACTCATTTTGTTATATATGTATACAAGTCTTATTCAATATATGCGTGTATAAAATTTCTACCTAACTTTCTGTAAATAAAACGGTCCACAATGGCTAAGTTAAGAATAGTAAATGATTTGGTTTTTGTATGTTTTTTTATGTTGTGTGACCCTTCAGTTAGTGAATCAACAAAAAATACTAACCATCCAAGTGCGAAGTCCAGTGACCGACGTGTAGCACGGTAGTCGGCTGTTGAATTGGAGTACGGCACGTACCAATAAGTTGATAGCGTAATTCCAATATTACCCTTTTGCAATATCTACACAAATTCTACGTTCAATAATGGCAATCATACCATCATCCTTAATAGCTATAGTTCTGTTGGATTTAAACCTGGTATTTCTCCTTATACAATTTCACGGCTAAAGCGTGTGCAAGAAGTTGGTTGTGTGCACCAATATATGGTTCGGTGCTTGAGTCCCCACCTGTGCAATTTGGGTTTCTCCAAGGGGAACATCGACCTTGTGCAAAAGTACCATCATCGTACCCATTTGTGTTGAAGGTCGACGGTTCGTTGAATGTGATCCAATGTTTCACCCGATCGCCAAATCTCTTGTAGCAAAGCTCTGCGTAATCGCGGAAATCATCCCTGTGATTGGATCATCAGTAATTAAGGGAAAAATGAGATTTAGCTAATACTCTAACACATGATTTCATTATATAATAACTTCTTGGTGGATAGAAGTAAAGCCTCTTTGCCCTTGTGGAATTCGTATAAGAGTTTAAATGTGACTTTTCATGTTTCAAGCACTAGTTTAACCAACTAGATCTTTCAAATTTTGATCAATCTTGACTTTGTACTATCCGAGTTTACCCTAGTTTACTAACTTTTAATGAATACTTGCATCAATTGGATCCACTCTAGTACACATTCCCTTAATTACTCTTGATAGCTCTTTGTATATTTGATGAGGAATAAACTTATTATAATTGGGTTCACAAAAATTTATTATTGTTCATTCACCATTGATGATAAATTTAGAAAACATAGACATTTGGATCCATTTTTCACACACCGGCCAAAAAGAAAATAAGTGTTTATGTTAGTCGCCTTCCTTTTGATCTGTTTTGTGTTTTTTTTTTTAAAAATCATAATACATTTTCTTGTTTAAAAAATTGTTATCATGTTTATATGTCCGATTGTATGATCTTAAATTTGACAGCATTGGATTTATAAAGACTCAAGTAAGTAATTAACAATGCACTACATAGATGGGAACCTACAATATGAGGACTATGTGATAGTCACTTACACAATCCGCCGACTTAGGAAACCACTATACTCATCTTCTAGGGCTTGGGGAAAATCAAAATGGAAGATAGTCACAAAGGGCTTCAAGCCTGAATATATACCATAAGATACCCAAATTCAGATCACACCTCCCATGAAAACCAATGCCAAGATTTAAGTATCAGACAATAACCTTTGGATAGGAGCTCATTTATAAGGTTGTTGTAGTACTTAATTCCTTCCTCATTCACACCTCCGCTTATTTTTCCACCTATCAAACGTACAAGTAAAAGAAAAAGGGTATGTACTAATCAATGGCCCATAATATACAAATGCTTTCCAATTTCCCTTAAATTCTTTATAGACTTCTACCAAATTATGAAGCTTCATTATTTCACTAATAGGGTTACCCGTTTTAAAATACTAGAATGTAAGTCTATGTAGTGGACAATCTTACGTGGTAGGACTCTCGCCCATGAAATAGAGAATCTGTATGCATCCATATTCATGCTCTTTATGAGGGCAACATCTTCCTGCAATGTCATAGAGATCCATACCATAAGAACCAATTCATAAAACGTGGTAGATATAATCTCATAAAAGACATTCAGATTGAAATAGTTCAATATTGGTTTTACCTTGTATTTATGGTAGGAATCACATGCCACATCTCCGTTGTTGCGATCGGCTATCTTCTCTACAGTTTCACCATAGACTTGTTTCAAAAATTTGCCACATAAAGGATTCGCATGCACCATAGATATTGGACTCGGTTATTATTAGAAGTAGAATTTATTTATTTTCAACACTGAAACCTTATTTGGAAGAGAAGTGGTACACGCTATTGAAATAGTTATGATTATAGATAAAAAAATATATATTTTTATATATTTTTTGTTCGGACTAGTAGGCGCTAAACATACACTTGATTACACTTTTGTTTTGTATAAAACATACTCTTTATTTTTCTCACAGCAAAATAGTATACCTATTTTCTCTATGCTCATACGCAGACTAATGAAATAGGTTAGTATATAGTTTTGGCCTAATTTTATATAGTTTTAGTTAAAATAGTCCATTGTGACATCATCCCTGTTTTTACAACGAAAATAATGTAACCATGGGAAATTTTTTTATCATATACTTATTCGTCTACTAATTAATCATTTTTGGATGTCAAAATATTGTTAATTATTGGAAACTCAATTGTATATGTAAATATTGGAAGATTTTGCTTTCTATGATTGATTGATGCGGGAGATTGTCCTTATATAGCAAAAGTGAGAGGGTTGAGCTAATGGTTGAGAGAGAGGGAGAGAAAATTAAATGCAGTATGCATGACTGTAAATAGAATTGAATTCCAGTAACATTGTCACTCCAAAAGAGTAATGCTATTGACATCAAAAAATTAATCTAATTTGTTGATCTAATGATGTATCAGTTGACATAGTCTAATGACATTTTGGTAAAGTTAACAAAATCATTGATAACTGAGGACATGGTCCATGATTTACAAAAATACAAATTTGGGGTTGAATTACTAAGTACGTTAAACAGATTTAGTTTGATTACTCTGTACAAAATGGAAGCTATACAAGCCATCCATTTGGTAGCTGCCAATAAAGATATGGTCCAATGAGAATTCATCAAACCATATACTTGACAAATCTTTATGTGAAATTGTTATGGAAGATTGTAAGGGTAGAATCCAAACAAAATATCTGATAGTTGGTGGGGCCATCAAATATGAGTACGAGAGAGTAATATTTTAAATCTCAACAGAGATTTCAAATTTTATATTCTAAATAAATAGGAATGGTTTGATAAACGGGTTCCAATAGAAATGACATAAGAAGTGTAGCAATATGGGGAGGTATACTTCCTGCAAACAAGAAAGCACAAAAAGGGATTCAAATTGCCTATAATATTTTTTCGTTAATTTTCTTCGAAAGTAGATCAACTCTTATTAATTCACTATTTATTAGGTCCTGTGACCGTATTTGTAGGTGATTTATCTTTGAGAGAAATTAAAATAAAAAATATTGGATGAGATCTCGGAAGTAGCAGTTTGAATGAATATAGTTACAATGCAAATTGGAGAGAAGGTTCTTGCCAATGCAACAATGCTGGAGATTCAATCAAGGTAGTGAAGAATACTTGAACCTTATCCACTGGTAATCATAGTAGAGGATGCAATAACAAAAGCAATGGGAAACAAATGGAACTAAATCCTCAAAGAAACCATAAATTAGAGAAGTTTTATCTCAAACGTTGAACCAATTCCCATTATTTTGGGTGGAATATATATATATATACTAGCTATTGTCCATCTCTAAAGGCATGGAGTAATAAAAAAAATTGTCAATCATAAATATATTTGTATTTACACTCAAAATCAAATCACAAATATAGAGAAGAGATAAAGGAATTTAAGTACCGATTGTACGAGATTAGTGGTGGTAGTGATAGTGGGCAGCACTGGTGGTGGTGGGAGACAGTGATGGTTGTGGTGGGTGGCGACAACCGTGTTGGTGGTAGCTGTCATAGGTAGCAACGGTGATAGTGGTGGTGGTTTTGGATGACGATGTTAGTAGTGACAGTCATGGGTGATGGCAGTGGTGGGGGCGATGGTGATGGTGGTTGGTAGTGGTGGTGGTGATGGTATTGGATTATGGTGGTGAATAGAGACGATGGTGGTGGTGGGTGTGAGTGGTGGTGGGCGATGACGTGTGCTTGTGGTTGACAGTGCTGATAGGTGGTGGTGAATGACCATAGTGGTTATAGGTGTGGTGGAGGTGGGTGACAGTAGGTGGCAGTGGTGGTTGGCGATGAGGGTGGTGGTGGTGGTGGTTGGTGGTGGTAGGTGTGGCGGAGGTGGGTGACAGTGGGTGGCAACGACTGTGGGTGACGATTGGTGGCGGTGGTTGGTGGTGGTGGTGGTGGTGGTAACAATCGGTGGTGGGTGACGATGGTGAAGATGGTAGGGTGGTGGGGTGGTGGGGTAGTGGGGGTGGTGGGGGTGGGGTGCTGGTGGTGAAGTATTTTGTAAGAAAATGATTTTAAAGCAATAGAAATTTTTTATTTTTTATTTTTAACTTTTACTTACTTATTTAAGTGGTAAAATTACTTTTGACTTGTTTGTAAGTAATTAAAATAGAGCAATGTTATTGAGACCTAATTTACGGACATAATTTGTTGACCTAATTCACTGTGACATTTGGATTCACTGTAAACCCCATCAAACATTGAAACTTGATGTTAAATCAATGATTCCTATTAAGCCACGTCATTATGTTAGCAAATGGGTCATATTTTTAAGTTCAAATAGTATTACTCATTAAAATAAGCTGTTTCAAATACTACTTTTTTTAAATTACTTATGAGAAGTCAAAAGCCCTAGAAACACTTTTGAAAAGTCATTCCAAACACACATTTAAGAGTCTATTTTTCTTATTAAATTTGGCAAGTTAATATTAGTCGTCAGATTAATTTTAAAGTAAAATTTAAAATGATCTCAGCCAAGAAAAGCAAAAATTATTTTTTATGTTATACTTTATTATAGAGTTATACTAGTAATAATTTGTGTCTGAAGACATAATACAATATAAAAGTCGAGCATCTCAAAGAATCGTGCCAATTATATCAAATATCAAATTGTGACAATCACTTTTTTTTTTTTTGTAAATGGATAAAATCCGTACTCGAAGACATTGTGCAATACAAAATCGAGCACTAATAATGTAATATAGATATTTTTAATAGCATACAAATATTCCAAGTAGCAATTTATTTATTTATTTTTTAGTGACAATATTTTTAATCAATCTAGACCAAAAAAAAAAAAAAGATAAAGTTCACTATAAAAATAAAACACAAAAAATATCTGAAACCATAAATTAGTAGATGATCCAATAACAAAAGCAATGGAAACACAAAGGGAACTAAGTCCTCAAAGAAACCATAAATTAAAGAAGTTTTATCTGAAACGTTGAACCCATTTCCATAATTTTGGGTATATATATATATATATATAGAGAGAGAGAGAGAGAGAGAGAGAGAGAGAGACCAGGATACTTGTGAGTGAAAGTATCCCATATACTTGGCCCTTTACCACCTTCAGTCCATCCTCCTTCAATCTGAAAAGGAAGAAACCAATAAAACAAGTAAACAACCACATCAACTTGGAAAACGAAACTGCTAGCATTACTCTATAAGAGAAATTATACACAAAGGCACAGACAATGGCGATTTTCCTTCCCCGTCCTCCTTGAATCTTCATCACCTCCACCAAATCTTCTTCCAACCTCCTTCCCCTTCCCCTCTTCCCACTCCTTCTCCCGTCTGACCATCTATACCTATTAGATCCCCAATTTATTGCTCATGGTTCACCGTTCCTAGGTCTACCCACCCACCCCTGTTTCTTCCCCCTTTCTCACTCAAAACTGCATCTGTAGACTCCCCACCATCAATACCTTGCATCCTTCACCATTAATGATTCTCTACTCTCTACTCTCTACCCACCACAAGCCCTAGCCATTAATATGTCTAGCCTCTCTAAAAACCCAAATCTCTCAAATACGGATAATGTATCTATCCCCTGCCTACCGAAAGCATGCTCACCTTCTGGATCCCAATCCTTGGGCACAGAGCTATCTCTATCAAGTGAGTGTACCTGCGCAACCATTCCAAATGGAGCTAGAATATTCACACAACAGATTTGTGCAATCTCTAGTGGGAATCCTCATTATGGTCCAGACGTGCACAAGGGAGACTCAAACACTAAGCCAGCCGAGATTACCAGCTCCTTGACTGTGACTAGGCCACAGGTAAGTCCAAATCCTTGCACTATTTCTAATCTCGTTTCTGAATCCTCTATTAGGAGTAAGGAAGGTGTGCCCCTTGCTTTGCCAAATGAGGTGAGGCAGGAATATTTGGTCACCACAGTACCACTTGAACAATTACCCCAAGGTGAGGGTAGATTGAAACAAGCTACCTCCTGGAGCCAAGTTGTCAAGAATGGGGTGGGCCTGGACTCAAATTTTGTTGGATCATCTAATCATAAAGCCATGTCCCTTAAATTGGTTGAACCCATTAGGGATGCTCAAAGGATTGTGGTTTCACCCCCGAGGGATATAGCGGCTAAAGGCTGCAAGGAATGGGAAGCATGCCTTGTGGGGTACTTCATTGATAGGAAACTGCCCTTCTCGGTGGTCAAGCAGCTTGCCTTTAGGCTATGGAATAGACTTGGACTCATTGAAGTCTTGGCCAATGACTCTGGGTTCTTCTTTTTCAAATTCAATGATGAAGTAGCTAGCTCCAAGGTGCTTGAAGAAGGCCCATGGATGTTTTCTGGGAAACCAATTTTACTCAAAAGGTGGCACCCCAAACTTCGTCTTGCCAAAGATACACACTCCAGGATTCCAGTGTGGATCAAGCTCTACAACATCCCTCTTGAATACTGGACTGAAGAGGGATTAAGTCACATTGCTAGTGCAGTTGGTAAACCCCTTTATGCTGATTCCCTCACTGCATCCAAGCAAAGGATCACCTTTGCTAGATTATGTGTTGAACTGGAAGCGGACAAGGAGGCCATTGAATCTTTTGACCTTAGTATGAAGGGCATTGATGATAATGAGGATGAAGAGGTTATTGAGATCGTTGTTGAATATCAGTGGAAACCTAGGATATGCACAGATTGCAAGGTGTTTGGACATAGCAACTATAATTGTCCTATGGGTACAGCTAAGAAAGTATGGAAACAGAAGACACCTTAGAGAAGGGCAAAGGAATGGTTACTGATTCAGTTATAGCAGAACAGAGTCAAGAGCATAATCAAGTGACGTTTGATAAATGTAGTACAAGCTCAAGTGTCCCCCATATTACATTGTCTGCGACTTCTCAGCAGTCTCAAGAGGAGATTGCTCCCTCTGGGAATGTGGTAATCCAGACTTCCCCACACTTAATGCTCCTGTTATTGCGTCTTGTAATAAGTTTGATTGCCTTGTGGTGGATCTCTCTGAGAAGCAGGTGAACGACATGGAGAAATCTGCTTCCCCGGTGAAAAGCCTCCTAAGCAGCAAAGTGAAGAACATTGATGGGATTCCAATTGGTACAACTAGAAAGAAGAAACAAAAGCAAAAATCTCCTAACCAAGGGAAAGTTGGGGTTCCTAAAGCCCAGGGTCAAGGTTTACCCAAACTCAAATGATCAATCTATCTTGCTGGAATATTAGGGGTCTTAACTCCACCCCTAAACAAATGGAGATTAGGAGATTAATTTTTGAACAGCAACTTGACTTGGTTGGTATAGTTGAAACCAAGGTTAAGGCTATTAATAAGGATGTTGCCAGGAGAACTATCATCAGAGATTGGTGCTGGAGTGATAATTACAACAGTCACACACTAGGTAGGGTCTGGATTGGGTGGAATCCTCAAAGCATTAGTGTTCAAAAATTAGCTGAAATGGACCAAGCTATACATTGCAAGGTCACTCATCATACAAGCATGACTTCTTTTGTTCTTACTATGGTTTATGGTTCTAATGATGATATTGAGAGGAGAAGGCTTTGGAGGGACATGGAGGGTGTTTCAAGAACTACTTTTAATGTTCCCTGGATAATCCTTGGGGACTTTAATGTGGTTAGATCAGTTGAAGAAATTCTTGATGGCTCAACTAGGAGGACCTTGGCCATGGATGATTTTGAAAATGTCATTCATGCTGCTGAGATCACTGACCTGAGATACTCTGGTGTCCAATTTACTTGGTGTAATAATAGGGGTTCAAGCTGTTCTGTTAGGAAGCTGGACAGAGCTATGGTCAATAATGCTTGGATCCTTAAATTCCCTATGGCAGCAACTGAGTTTCTTCCTGCTGGTATTTCTGATCACAGCCCCATTGTGGTTAAATCTGGGAAAGACATCAAAGCCAAAAAATGCCCTTTTAAGTTCTTCAATTTCATTGCCGAGAGGGAAGATTTTCTTTCCATTGTGAGTAATGTTTGGCAAGCTCAAATTAGGGGAACTATTCAATTCCAAGTCAACCAGAAGCTAAAGCTCTTGAAAGTTGAGTTTAAAAAAATCAACAAGGAAAAAGTTGGTGATGTTACTATCAAGGCTATGGAGGCAAAGGAGCATCTTTCAGCTTGTCAAAGGCAGTTACTTACCAACCCACTTGACCAATCACTCAGGATTCTTGAAAAGGAACTGGTGGGAAAATGCTTTGAGGCCTTAAAGATTGAGGAAGATTTTATGAGACAGAAGTCTAGAGTCCAATGGTTAGATGCAGGTGACAAAAACTCCTCCTTCTTCTTCAAATCCATCTCAAGTAGAAGGAACAATTCCAAGATTATCACCATACAAAGGCAGGATGGGTCTTCTGCTATTGGAGATAAGGAAATTAAAGATGAGGCAATGAAATTTTTCCAAAACTTGATGGGTAGGAGAAGCTCTTAGGATCCTTGCAGAACTACTGCTATACGGAATATTTTGCAAAGCACAATCTCAAGGGAGCAAGCTCAAATTCTTAGCAATGCAGTTACTGGGGCTGAAATTAAAGCGGTTTGCTTCTCTCTCAATCCTAATAAAGCCCCAGGTCCTGATGGTTTCAATGGGTTATTCTTCCAAAAGGCTTGGTCTATTATTGGTGAAGACATTGTTGCTGTTGTTAAAGAATTTTTTGTCACAGGTCAGCTTCTCAAGGAATTGAATGCTACTATTATTGCTCTTGTTCCTAAAGTCCCCAACCCCACAAGCATGTCTGATTTTAGGCCTATCTCATGCTGTAATACCCTCTATAAGGTAATCTCCAAAATTATTGCAAATAGGCTTAAAATTCTTCTTCCCCATGTGATCAACCCATCTCAAACTGCCTTTATAAAGGGTAGGAGAATTGGGGACAATATTCTCTTGGCCCAGGAATTGCTTAGGAACTATCATAAGAATGATGGGGCCCCCAAATGTGCTATCAAGGTTGATCTTATGAAGGCTTTTGACATGGTTAACTGGGACTTCTTGCTTGATGTGCTAGCTGCTCTTAATCTTCCCAGAATTGTGGTTAATTGGGGTTAGAGAATGCATTACTACTCCTAAATTTTCTATCAATATTAATGGTGAACTGGCAGGATACTTCCCAAGCGGTAGAGGTCTTAGACAAGGAGACCCAATGTCTCCTTATTTATTTGTCATTGTGATGGAAGTGCTGTCAAGAATTCTCGAGCAAGGCATTCAAGATGAGCCTCAGTTTAAATATCATTGGAGATGCAAAAAACAAAAGATTTCCCAACTTTGCTTTGCGGATGACTTAATCATGTTATGCCATGGGGACCCCATTTCTGTCGCTGTTCTTAAAAAGGCTCTTGATAAATTCCAACTGTTATCTGGGTTAAAGGCCAATCCTTCCAAAAGCCACATTTTCCTCTCAGGTGTTCTTGACGAGCAACAACAGTTGATGGCTGGGTGTTTCGGTTTTCCCATTGGTTGTCTGCCTTTGAATTATCTTGGGATCCCTATTATTACCACTAAGCTTAAGCTGCATGACTGCTCTTTGTTGCTTGAGAAAGTGGATTCAAGGATCAATTCGTGGGTTAATAGAGCTTTCTCTTATGGGAGACTCCAGCTCATTAAATCTGTGTTATGTAGCATTCAGTTGTATTGGGCTAGTCATCTCATGCTCCCTAAGAAGGTCCTCCATGCTATTGATCAAAAACTAAGATCTTTTTTATGGTCTGGAACTGAAATGAAAACAAAGGGGACCAAAGTTGCTTGGAGGGATGTATGTGTTCCCATAAAGGAAGGAGGCTTAGGATTGAAAGATCTAAGGGCATGGAATAAAGCTCTCATGCTCAAGCATCTCTGGCACTTAATCTCTGACGAGAATAACACTTGGTCCAACTGGATCAAGGATCACCAACTCAGGGGTAGGAGCATTTGGGAAGCCAAACCATGCAAGTCTGTTCATGGAACTGGAGGAAGCTGCTGCAAATCAGGGAATTAGCAAGACCCTTCATACTTTATGTTATTGGGAATGGTGGGAGTACATCTCTCTGGCATGATTTTTGGCATCCTAACGGTCCTCTCCTTCTTAAATGGGGTCCTAGAGTGATTTATGATTATGGGATCCCTAAGAATGCCAAGGTTGCCTCCATTATCCAAGGTAACCAATGGAGTTGGCCCTCAGTTAATCCTAGAAACTCCACTGCTATTGAGGAGATCATCTCTTCTATGCCCAATTACTCCACAACAATGGAAACAAAGTATGTGATCAAATGGCTCCCCCTAGTAAATGGAAAATTCTCTACTTCTTCAGCTTGGAGTCTCATCAGGACCATCAAACCAGAGGTGCTGTGGTACCATCTTATTTGGTTCAATCTTCATATTCCCAGATCCAGCTTTATCCTTTGACTTGCTATTAGGTGTAGACTGGCCACAAAGGACATAATTCATAGTTTTACACCCAATTGTGCCACTACCTGTGTGCTTTGTAGAGCTGATCAAGAATCTCACTCCCACATTTTCTTTGATTGCTCTTACTCAGAGAGTGTTTGGAGGAGTGTCATCAGTAAGTGTGATTGGCCATGGCATTCTTCTTCTTGGTAGAGTCTCATTGAAGCTATGTCCACCCAATGGAAAGACAAGAACCTCCAGAATTCCATTAGGAAGCTTTGTCTTGCTGTCACTGTTTATGTTTTATGGGGTGAAAGAAATCATAGAATCTTCACCAATGAGCATAAAGATCCAGGTACTACCCAGATGACTGTTTTGAATATGGTGAGAAGTAGACTCCTCTCTATCAAAATCAAGGACACTCCGCTTCATAGACTGGCCGCTTCTCCTTGGCAACTTCCAGCTCTTGTTTTTGCACATGATGTTTTCTTTTTGCTGTTTACAGGCTGTGTAGTCTGTGGGGAGTGCAAAATGCAGCCCCCCCCAGACTTCCTATGCCTGCTTTTGTTGGAATGACAGCAGGATGTTGCTGTCTTCTCCATGTTTCACTACAACAAAAATCGTTTTTTGCGACGATTTTTTTTGTCGCTAAATTAAAAAAAATCGTCACAAATTATTTTTTGCGACGTTTTTTTTTCATCGCATGTTCGTCGCAATAGCCTCGTAGCAGAAATTATTTTGCGACGCAAATTTATTTTCATCGCAAAAAAAATTTTTAGCGACGAAAAAAAAACGTCGCTAAAAGTAAAAAAATCGTCGCAAATAAATTTTTACATAAATAAAAAATTTTAAAAAAATAATTT